>NW_019104489.1:285622-320821 GCF_001995035.1 Momordica charantia
GGGGAGGGGTCTCACAGGCATAGGAGTGATCTTCAATCAGCATTGGATACTGAAGAAAGTGTTTTGAATTTGCACGCTGAGATTGTTGAAGGCAGGGCCCGAGACAGCCATCCGGGGCGGGGTTTGATGGGGAAGGAAGTCGATTCAAGGAACATTAATGACAACCAGGAACATGACAGTATCAGTGAACAGCTGGTTGGTTCCTTGTTGCTTGAGGACGAACCTGATGAGAAAATTGATGCCAAGTATATTCGTCGTGAGAAGGTTGAATCTTTCTCTCTTCATTTATCTTGTATTTTTGGACAATGGCTTTTGTTGTATGAAAACATTGGTATTAAAATATCTCACGTGTGAATCGATAAGATACTAAAACTGAAGTTTATTGATAGAAAAAGGCATGCAACTTATCATCTTAACATTGAGATTGTATGCCTCTTGAAACAAGAGACCTTACTATTTTTCTAGCTGATTGTACTTACGATCTCTTTAAATATTCATTTGAATACCATATCAACTTGCGAGAAGATTTACTATGTAATGTTTGTATGAAGGCGCTATTAATATTAAAGCAAGAAATGATCACATTGGAGACAAAATTTATTTTGAAACTTCCTATGCAGGATAGCAGGGGGAATCAAGTACTTACGCAAAGGGATAGGATCTATAGAAGACATATAAGATGCCGTGGCGACATAGATATGATGACAGTTCCTCTTATTGCGATTTATGAATCCCTGATACCACCTGAGGGAGAAAAAGAAAAACAGAGGCAATTGATAACCTCATTAGAGAAATTGGTGGTTAAAGAATGGCCTCGTGCACGCCTCTGTCTTTTTGGATCATGTGCAAACTCCTTTGGCGTTTCGAATAGTGATATAGACGTGTGTCTTGTGCTTAGGGATGCTGATATTGACAAGTCTGAGATCATACTGAAGTTGGCAGATATTCTGCAGTCAGCTAATCTGCAGAATGTGCAGGTATTTAGATTATTTACCATTCAGAATCTTTTACTTGGTTGAAGTTGTAGCATCTTAGTAATGATGTCAGGTCAATTTATGATTGTGTGTTATATTTTTAGTTGCACGACTTCATATGAGCTTGCATTCTGTCCTCCGAACCGTGTGTGTATTTGTTTTTTTAGGTGAGGAAAAAGGATAGTATGCTTGTAAGATAATAATTAAACGGAGACATAATGGTCTGATTCAACCTCAAGCAACATTCAAGCATGCACAAAAAAAAAAAAAAAACCTTTAAATTCCTATTATTTTACATGTCCTTGTATTTTCTTTCATGTTGGTTTTTTATCCAAAAAAGAAATTTCTATTATTTGACGTCGAGTTGGCTATGGTTCTAGGCCCTGACGCGTGCAAGGGTTCCTATTATAAAGCTTAAGGATCCGGTGACGGGAATATGCTGTGACATATGCATAAACAATGTTTTGGCTGTTGTAAATACAAAACTTCTCCGGGATTATGCACAGATAGATATGAGATTACCACAGTTGGCTTTTATTGTGAAGCATTGGGCAAAGTCAAGAGGAGTAAATGAAACGTACCAGGGAACCCTTTCTAGCTATGCGTAAGTTGACAAACTTTATGGAATTCTGCTACATTATGATCCATGTTAAATTAATTACTCTTATGAAGCTATCAGGATTAGAGATTAATGATCGGTATGACAAGGATATAAACAATTTATTACTTTTGATTTTCAAAAGTTGTGGACACTTCCAAGTTGTCAAGTGTTCAGAATTTCGCATGTTATCTTGATGGGAATATGCTAATATGCCTATTATCAATTCAGGTATGTTTTGATGTGCATCCATTTCTTACAAAATCGAGAGCCTCCTATCCTACCATGTTTACAGGTTCGTATTCAAATCTGTTAATTTATGCTCATGGTCTAGACTTGCATTTTAAATCCTTCTTTTTTTTCTTTTATCACCTTCCTTTCTCATGGGTGGTCGATCTACAATCTACATATAGTTATTTTGTAGCAATAAACTTTTTAGATATCTGTTAAAATTGGCCATCTAGCTTTATGATTTAGGGAGAAAAGAGGCAAGGAACTAGAAAGATGAAAATAAAACATGAGTTAGCATCCTATTTATGTCAGAAGTAGTACAATTCTTAACATATAGTGGCCGAATTTCATGTTTGGTGCTTATTGCACTCACTAAATAAAAAAGAGCTCTCATGAATGTTACTTTGCAAAATGGTATTCTGTTTTTGCCTTTCGAAAGTGTTTTTAAGAACTATGATCAGATGAGTGATGAATATTTGTTAAGGATAATCTTATTGTGTGGGTTGAAATCAATGTTCATAAACCCATCAATTTGAAGCTACGAGCAACTTGAATAAAAGGTCATCTTTGAAAACATTCTAAAAGAAAATAAGAAAAAGCAGTTATCCAAATATGTTCTTAGACTTTTTTGTTCAACAAAAGAAAGCTGTTTTGGATCAATTTCAATAAACAAGCCCTAAGCTGTTGATGTGTACCATAGGAGCTTCTTTTGTTTTCTATTTCAGTTATTTGTTATTTGTTTTAACAATTGTTGCTCAGTTGTTCAATTAACTCTATTCTACTGTCCAAGAGTCTTATATATGTTTTGTTGTTCTGCTTAAGGGGGCTATATTCTTGATAATAGATTTGGCTGATGTTATTGGCAGTTTAGCTCTTGTATATGTCCAATGAAGGTGTCACATTTGATGTTTGGCTTCATATAAGCTTATGCTTGATTTTCATTTAGTGATTCATATATCGTTTTTTTCTTCCTTCTGGATCAGGAAATGAAGGTTACTTTTCATGAAACTGTTGATAATATTGAGTGTGCTTACTTTGATCAAGTTGAAAGGCTAAAAACTTTTGGATCTGAGAACAAGGAAAGTATTGCTCAACTCGTCTGGAGATTCTTCCATTATTGGGCATATTGTCATGATTATGCGAATGCGGTCATATCAATTCGTACTGGAAGCATTATTAGGTAAGATATATGATATAATATTTGTTTATATGATTATATGGATGAACTTTTAAAATCAATGAAACTCTTGTTACCCTTGAGGATACCGAGGATAGTCTTTTTGTTCCGGGTTTTACATAATGCTGGACTATATTATAGAGGTTGACGTGCATGATTCTTTCAACATCTTTTAAGCGAAAAAGAGAGGTGCAGTTGTTGCAGTATTCTTAAATAGCTTGAGTTTGGGGCCTATTGCAAACTGCTTATCAGGAAACTCGTAAGATTCTCATATTTTTGTTAGACAATCACCAAACTTAAACCTACGACCTTGAAGTTCCCGAACTTTTATCAGGTGATTCTTAGTTTTGCGCTTCTGAAAATATGATGCTGGGAGTAAGAGATAGATATGGGCACAGTATTTTACCCCCATTCGTTTCACTCGTAAGAGGAAGAGTACACAGAGACGAGAGTGTTAGTTAGGTGAAGGAAAACGTTAATAAGAGAGTTAGTGGAGAGGAAACGAGTTCAAACTAGTTTCTGTTGTGCAGCCAGAGCTTTGCCAGGTAGAAAAATCTTCTTATGCCTGTAGAATATGGAGTTTTCGTCAAATCGTAATTTTGTTAGTTGCTGTGATTTGGTTGAACTAACCACCATGAATTGGATTAGTTTTTTTCTTTTTTTATAAGAAACAAAGTATTCATTGATCTATCAAAAGAGGAGACAACTTAAGGGCAGAGGGTTGAAAAGACCATCCCCAAAAGCTAAACAATGGCAGCCTTCCAATTCCTATCTATCATTTGTAGGCTATAATTACGAAATTAGCCTACAAAAGAATTTTTTGTGGTATAAGGACCACCAAGAAGCAACATGCTGTACACTAATACGAAACATCTCCTCGATAGGTATCTTGTTTTCAAAAAGCCTCCTATTCCTTTTCTTCCAAATCAACCACAGTGTCGCCCTCACCGCACAATTCCACAAAACGTAGGTAATTCCACAGAACGTAGGCTTTGCCTTTGAGCAAGGCTCCCCCAAAATTTTCTAAGAAATAAGTCATCTATTCTCCTAGGGAGACAAAGCTGAAGATCCAGCTCTGACTGAACAAATGCCCAAACCTTAGTAACAAAAGAACTGTGAAGAAAAAGGTGGTCTATTGTTTCCGCTGCGTTGTTACAAAGCCCACATACCGAAGGAGAAAGAGACCAGAACGGAGATCTTCTTTGTAGCCTCTCTGCCGTGTTTAAACTTATATGGAAAACAGATCAAAGAAGAATTAACTTCTATGGAAAACAGATCAAAGAAGAATTTCACCTTCTTAGGGACCATAAAATTCCATACGTAGGAGGTCACGGGAGCTTTCAGTTTTTGTGAGGGTTTAATCAACAGAGAGAATGCTGACTGATTTTGTCGAGAAAAGCCCACTGCTGTCCCCTTTCCACCATGAATTGGATTAGTGGGCAATTACAATGGAAAAATAAAGGGTTTAGAAAAAATGAGTTCAAACTATGATAACCACCTAATTAGAATTTAATATCCTACGAGTTTTCTTGGCAACTAAATATAGTAGGATTAGGCGGGCTTCCTGTGAGATTATTTAAGATGCAAGTATGGTGACCCAAATACTAATAGATATAACAAAAAATGTGACTTAAATTAGGCGACTTAAATTTTCGTTCTTCCGAAATTTCCTGATCTATGTTGTATTGAGACTTTCCAGTTTAGTAACAGTTTATTCTCCAACTCCATGGGGGGATTCATTATTTTGAAAGTTGAGAGTACTCGGGAGGCGTGTTCTATAGCTAGGTTTAATTCTTCTCTTTAGGTGGCTATGACCATATCAAGGTGTTTTCTAGTTATGCTTCGTATGTTATACTCGAACAACTCTCTTTCTAATCTCATAGTTCTCTTTTTTTCCCTTATTTTTGCATTATCCTCCGTTTGTATTTCCTCATTCATATTAAGGAAAGATTGATTTCTTTATTCTCAATACGGTCATGCCTAAGATATTATTATAATTTCATTGTTTTTTGTCTTTCTTTTATATGATAAATGTGCTAGAAATTTTATCCCCTTTGACAACAGAATTACAGTGAATATCATAACCCAAACTTGTCAACTCAATGTGCAGCAAGAGAGCAAAAGATTGGACTAGGAGGATCGGCAACGATCGTCATCTGATATGCATAGAGGATCCATTTGAGACATCGCACGACCTCGGTCGAGTGGTCGATAAGTATAGTATCAAAGTTTTGAGAGAAGAGTTTGAACGTGCTGCTGAAATTCTACAGTTCGATCCAAACCCTTGCGAGAGGCTCTTCGAACCCTTTGCCCCGTGTTAATTACTCTTTTATTATGGGAGTTATTTAAAATGCAATTATTATGTTCATAGCTGATCAGGGTTGTAAATTGCTTGCTATTTTGTTGGCTTTTTCTTATTTATGTTTGAAGTGCGTTAGGGGTTTTGTAAAAAGATCTTTGCTGGTCTGTATATCATCTAGAATTTTGGGTTTTTCCAATTTCCAGTTCATAATCTTTCTGCCATTGGAATTTTTTTGTAGAATTCTCTGCAACTGCGAATGTAATGTTAGAAAATTGTTCTTAGTTAATAACTAGAGATGTCTCATCACTCATCACCCGTAATATATGCAAGTATTGGTCAAGGAGAAGAGGTTCTTCAAATTGGTTTCCTTGCTAATTTTTATTAAAAAATAATTGTTGTTTCATATTTTTATTAAAAATTTGTAGAGAACAATAATTAGAAATACAAATATGTTTCTATTGTTTATTAATTCATTTAAATAGTGGAAATGAATATAGTTCATTTCTTTTCCTACAAAGTAGACTTTTTTTTTTCCCTTAAATTAAAACTGTCTCCCAACAGCATCTTTATAATTTATTTAATAGAAAGTGATTGAAATTCCTTAAGCGCGATAAAAAGTGTTTTCTTTTTCCAAAAATTTATGTTTATTGCTTAAATTAGAAAATGTGAATAAGCTGAAGACAATAGATTTCATTTATTTCACTTAGACGGGAAAAAAAAAAGAAAAAAAAGCCATTGTCGTAACAACGTGACTCTCCATAGTACATGTTATCTACCACATGGTTGTGTCTAAAAATCATCATGTCGATTGAGACATTCTAATTTATATATTTAAATTTTTTCTCAATTCAAATTGACATGGAACTATATGCTTGCATCTCCAATAAGGGATACTCCCGACCTCGTTGAGATCTATTTTTTTGGACTGCAAACAAGCTTATTTGACGATTAGACTTTACAAACTAAACAACTAGTCCCATAAGTTAATCGTACTTTTATAATTGATGCATTGAAAATCTTGTTCAATACATTAAATCGTTTTTTTTTCCTTCTAAAAAAAGAAAGATAACAAAATGATATAGTTGTATAAATGGGATCAATTTTCTTTAGAGTTTATAGACTCATATGCCCAAAGGGGCATATCCATTGATAAGAGTTAAGAGGACTTCTTTAGTAGACTTTTGGTGTCCCTATGGATAAGAAGAGGGAGAAAATGAAAAGGGCCACAGAAGAGTTAAAAAAACCATGAACCCATCACTTCAAAATATTGTTCCTTTCGGGATTCGACTCTCCAACTAAACTCTCCAATTTTTTAGTTGAAAATATATATTTTATCTAGCTGAGCTACATTCAAGTTGATAATTTTAAACGACTATACCTAAGAGTTTAAGTTATTTAATTTTAAAGGAAAATTGAGTTTTTCTTTTTTATTTTTTTTTTGTTAATTTACGTAAGGATATGTTTGGAAGTGATGTTTCACCATGATTTATAAGTGATTTTGGAAAAATCTAATATCACTCTTAAGTGATTTGTGATCAATAAGTGATTTTTATAAAAAATATATATATAATAATAATAATAAAATAAAAATAATAGGAAATTAGTTTTTAAAATGGTTATTATTTATTCAAAATTTCAAAATTGTCTTTTTATTTCGATTTATTTTCACCTTAAAATTTCGAAAAATTTGTCTTTTTTCATTTCGAAAATTTTTATCCCTCTCTAACTTTTTTTTTTAATCTCTAATGTTGTTCGTTCTCTCTAGAATTGTTCTAATCTCACTCTAAATTTTTAGTCCCTATCTTTCTCTAGGTTTATTTCTCTCTAAAATTTCTATGAGATCAATTATTTAGCTATATATATATCATGTTTTCTTTCATCACAATCTCTTAATAAATGTTGTTAATTAATTTTTAAAATATATATTATTAATTTGGTGATTCTAAAAATTCCTTTTGAAATCAAACATTAATCATTCAAAATCACTTTTAGTCCGTGGGATGACTCGCAATGGTCTTCGGCTTCATGGTATCATCCATCATGAGATATTGGACTAGTCCTGTGCTGGTCACTATATTGCATAAAAATTACTTTCACAAAATCATTTGCCATTAAATCTATTTCGCTAAAATCACTCTCTATGCAAAAATTAAATACCGACTTAAGCTTCGGAGTGCATTAGGCAAAGCACCAAACTAGCGTTATTTCGAAGGTTACTCACACGCAACGAAAACGACCACATCAGCAAATTGGATTTTGACATCAACGGTACACGATACCGATTAAAATTTAGATGGTCTATGGTACAAACCCGTATATTTTTCAATATATTATTTTTTAGATAAATTATTTCTTGCGAATTTAAATGCATATATATTACTTTTTTTTTTTTGAAAAAAAAATATATTACTAATTATAGTAAGATGATCTCCAAATGAATGTGATGATGCTTCTTAGTTCAAACTTCAAACCATTTCAAAACCAGCACGTAACGTTCTCCTCTTTATTTTTATGTCAAGCTGTGGACCCCAAAAACCAATTTAAAAAATTACATGATATTAAATTTCCGTTCACATGCAAATATTTTCATCATATCTTCCTGAAATCCATATCGACAAGTTGTGAATTGATATTTTCATAATATTACAAAATAGAATCGATAAAATATTAAAAAATATCAACAAAATATCGTTGATGTAGCGGTAATAACCATAAGAATTTTAAACTTATTTTAAAATGGTGAAATTATTATTTGTTAATTTAAATAATTTTTATGATTTTTCTAGAAATATCTATTGACTTCGACATTATATCGATTATTTTCATTGATATTTATGTAAAATTGAAATTTAAAAACATTGGTCTAAACATGTATTTAAATTATACATTTGATACTGAACTTTCAAAATACATATACTACATATATATATTTTGTCATTTTTGTTTTTCAATTTTGCGCTTAAAAAAATAAAGCTATTTAACACAAGTCAAAATTATGAGAAGTTTTTATTTGGGAAAAGAAAATATATGTGAGAGAGATTGTACCATTGCTATGAAATATCCCTTTCTATAGTCTTAAATATCGTATCTTGTATTTTTTTTTTATATTTGTTTTAATTGTAGAAAAAGAAAAAAAAATATGATCTCAAATTTTCTGGTTCGCACCTTTTTCCCTTGTAATAAACGTGCCTTAAATTTTTGGAGAATTTAGATGGACCACCGGGTTTTAAATTTTACGCAAATGGCTAAAAGGTAATTTTAAGAGTTTTATGATTTTCCAACGGTACCCTTTTCCATATATATTTTTTTTTGACTTTTTCTTAATATTCAACGTATCATTATTCAATTAAGTTTTTGAGTTTGATTTATTTTTCTTCTCTTCATCTATAGAATCATTCGCCCTTTCATTCTCTCCATCATACTTTATGTCATCCTTTTAAACATTTGATGAATTATTAAAAATCAAATGTCAATAAATGTATATACCAATTGAAGAATTATTAAACTTAGAAGGACAATACATTATGCAACTCTATTATCAAAATTAGAAGGTCGATAAATGTATATATGTATATACCCATGGAAGAATTATTAAATTTATAAAGAATTACTAAAATTAGAAGGTCAATACATGTAAATACCAATTCAAGAATTATCAAAACTAGGATGTCAATACATGTATATATCATAATGCAACTCAATTATCAAAATTAGAATGTCAGTATATGTATATATCAAAAAATTAGGAGGTCAATAGTAACATGTATATACTAATTGGACAAATATTAAAATTAGAAGGTCATTAATAACATGTATATACTATATAAAGTAGTTGAATTTAAGTAGATATACTTCTCAAATTAATGGTCGGTCCCACATCTATTTTTTATTTTTAAATTCTCCCTAAATTACGAGAAGACAAATAACAAGCTTTTTAAACCTTTCGTTTCTTCGTTTTACATCGTTCAAAATCCCAAAATCAGAACAAAATACTGCTGGACTTACCTCATTCGAAAAGCTGAAATGAAGATGTGGGGCAAAAAGGTGAGAGGTTGCTACCATACAAACCCTAAATCCAACTTCTTCAAACACAAGATTAGGATACTAAGGTTTCATAAATTTCCCTAAAAATAAATCTACCTTAACAATATTTTTTTTATATAATTTTAAAATCGTATCAATTTTGGGTGGTTTAAATTTGATTTGTCATTACTTGATTGTTTTATTAGATAGATTCTCTACTATTAAGATTTGTTGGGTTTGTTATTCGTTCTATCAAATAAAATCAAACATGTATACCTAATTTGTTACAAGGTTCTATTGCTCTAAAATATTTATTCAAGATTTAAAAAAATGGTGACTTATCCACTTATTCAACATTTGATATGTTTCGTCATTTTTTTAAACGCACAATTTATTACTTCTTCCCCACAAATAATGCATACTCCTTCAAGAAATAGGATTTTGTTACCGGGTTATATTGATTACTATGAGGTAATCGTAGAAATCCAAATATTTATCTATCTAGCCATGAGGTAGATCAGCCGCGACTCCCGAAAAAAAATTTCCATCATTCTCATATTGGTGGCTGCTTCGAATAGATCATATACTAATTCTCTTTCTCTGAAAATATAGAAGAAGGGAGTCTATGCGCCAATATCCGGTTGCCCCTAAATTTTTCTTCTCTCTCTAATCAAACCAACTTTTTTTTTTAAATTTTAAATTTGAACTTGTTAATATAATTTTTTTTTCTTACTCTTAGTTTTCCAAGCAGGCCTTATAATGTTATTTCAAAAAATTTTAGTTTTCCTTTTCTTTTACTCGAGATTTCAAAAGTATTTGTAAAAAGCAAAATTGCTATACACAAGCTCGATTTTAAAAAATATAAAACCAAAAACAAAATTTTTATCAAACTTATATGGATTGACAAATTTACCATTCAAACATTTGAATTTATTCTAAAAGATATCTTGGTAGGTTATCAATACTTTTCATTTATTGTAAATATTTTTTTAAAAAGATTATAACTTATAATATAAATAAATCTTTTAAGTTTAATTAACTCGAGATGAAAGCTCTAGCTATTTGAAAATTATTAAAATAATGCTTTTTTTTTAAGTTACACTAATAAAATACATTTCAACAAATATTAGAAATTTTGAATCTAAGCCTCCAGTATATTTTTCTTTTACTTTAATAATACATAATTATATTTTATATAATTATATAATGCCTTAATTAGTTGAGGTAAAAAAATAGTCATTGCATCTTTGAGATTCCTACCGCTTGTAAAGCAGAAGACTGTGTTTCCGAAGAGATAATATACTTTGGTCACTTTGAAATGTCTATAATTCTTAATAATTGAAGTTTTTTGGGTTGTATTATTTTAACGTGCCACATCCATAAACTCCTAACAAATACATGAAAACATATATATGATTCGATTCGATGTCATAATCACGTATGTCTTAACAAATTGAACTGTACCACTTTTGACATAAAATCATTATTATTTAATATAATATGTTTTATTTTTTAATTATTTTATATGCACTTTGATTGTCTAATCATACAACATTTTTTCACGTACAATCTTACAATATTAGTCGTTAGAAAACTTACGCACAATTTTGGTAGATGGACGTCACAAGATTTAAATCAATTCTACTAAATTCTCTTCCGTTTTTTTTTTCACTTTTACAATGAAAGTCGAAATTATTGATATTTATATTTTTGCCCTTGGTATGAAGGTATACATGGCTTGCGTCACAGCCTAATTTTGTGGCTTGCGTCAGCCTAAGTTTTTGAAAATTCTAGAACATGTCAAGTCAACATTATATTTATTGAATATAATGAAAGTATGTGATTACCGTTGCAACAAAAAAAAAGTAATAAATTAAATTAAATTATGTGGGCCAATCACAATAAATTATGTAGTTTAGTAGGTGGGCCATGTCCAAAAATTTTCTTACCACGATTGTTCGTTAGTGGAGGACATGGTGGCATCTTTATAAAATCAAAATATAATTTTATCAAAAAGAGCATGGGACAATTACCATCGAACTATATTCATGTACGTGGTTCAAGATAAATGGGAATAATTGAACCACTTTTGAATAAAAATATCCACTATAAATCTTGCTTTTAATAGCGGTCAAAAATAAAAACATAGAAAATAATGACGGACAAAGGGAGAAATGTGCGGAAAAAAAATATTTGCTTTCAATGATAGCCAAAAAAACGATATTGTTTGAGGAGTTTCAAAGTCAACGTGATCCGTCAAATTTTATAAAAGTTAACAAGTGTTTATACCAAAAACTAATTTGGTTTGAGAACACGTGTGGGGTGTGGGGTAGGATTGGTCGAGCTATTCGGACCAATCTATGTGAGGAGAGACATGCACTCAGAAAACAAACACTTTAAAGCTCAAGTTAATAAGAATTTGACCTAAAGCTCTCAAGAGGAGGAATCGGATTGCTTACATACCTACCGAAATGATTTACTATCTATAGTGGCAGATTCATTGACTTTGGTCTATTATATTGTTGCCAGAATTAGTTAGGCAGTTACAGGCGGTTGTGTTTAGATACTTAGCTTAGGCACAGGCTATCACTGAGGTTTTGAAGTTATATGGATACACTCTAATCGAGCTTAATAGCTTGGCTGCTGTGTCTTTCGTGTATTTCTGAARTAAAGAATAGATCATGTTAAATGGTCTCTCTATAGTGCGCCATGGTGTAGCTCATATCTTACCCTTCAATAGCAAGAGAAATTGAATTTCTCCTTTAACGTCTTTACTTTGCCCACTCATAATTAAATATTAGACTAGTTAGCTGAACCAAATTCGTAAAAACCCTAACGACTCAACAATTTTGCACCTAAAAATATAATCGAATAGGGAGTCAAATTGTCGAGGACACATTTGAAAAGGAGGCGGGTGCCCTCTCTAAGTTCACCACGACTCAATTGAATCTTAATAAACTCGAGATTATATCATTACTATTAAATTATTTAGTATAAAATATGTGATTTGACTTGTTTTGTTTGATGTATTCAATTTCCGATCTTGAATACTCAAAAAAATTCTTCTTAGCAAAATTTCTTTTAATTTTCGATTTTTTTTACTGTTATTAAAAAAACTTAACTTCTAGCAAGTGATATATAACATGTTTTTTATTGTTATTTCTATATTAGATATTAAATTATAACAAAATNTGTTGCTCGTTTTATACTATGTTGCAGTAATCCAATTCAATCAATAAACGTTTTAATTATAAGAGTGATGTATAAATTTGGTATTCTTATTTGCCGAAGCGAGCATAGTTCAACAGTTATTGATATATATCTCCAACCTAGAGGTTGTGAGTTCGATCTCCATCTCCACGTATTGTACTACACAGAAAAGGCCAAAATAATTAAATATTTAGTGATATTATATAGGTTAAATTACAAGGTTGGACCTTAAAATTTGAGGGTTTTATCTAAAAAGCCTCTTAATTTTAAAAAAATATATAGTATATGTCCTTCAAAACTTTCAATATTTTGTCTAATATATTCCCTAAACTCTCAATATTCTGGGCTCAATTAGGTCCTTGAACTTCGAACGTAACAAAATTATGTCTTCATCGTCTCAAAAGTTTCATTTTTACTCTTAACCTTTAAAACTCCTTAAAAACAAAAGTTCCATCCACTTTTTGGTTAAAATGAAGACGAAAATATGATACGGAAGTGAGTTGTAAAAATACACACGGGCAGGGTGATAGGTTTCAAATATGTTTTTGAACTTTGGACTTTGGGGGTAAGTTTCAATTATGTCCTTAATTATTTCAAAAGTTTCATTTTAACATTTAACGTTTATAATTGCTTCAAATCAACTATTATATGAGCTTTTATGTTAAAATGTAAGATGAAAACGTAACATGACGCTGGGCTGTAAAAATATTTTTTCAAATAGTATCCTATTTGTAGGGAAATAAAATTTTAGTTTGAGGGGAAAGCAAACCACAAATGATGGGCAAAATTTGGGACCTCACTTTCATGATCAATTAATTATGTAGATGGATAAGACGGTTGTCTCATTAGATTAGTCGAAATATACGGAAGTTAACCCTAACACCTATGGATATAAAAAAAAAGATAAATAAATAATGATAGGACATGAATGAAAAGGAGGAAAGAGACAAGCAAATAAATCTAAGACAATCAAAATCACTGTTGCTCGTTAAATTTCTTACATTTGAGAATGAAATTAAGAGGTTGATTTGATCTCAATTATTTTTCCTTTTTGAGTCATTTTCTTAATTTTTCCATAGAGCCATACTTTCTACCCACTTCACTCTACTACAATCTTTCTCTCACGAACATATTTCTCTACCGAACCTCTCTCTTGAGTCTAATCGGCTCCTCACAGCCGATTAGACTATTAATTTTTACCAATATATGACTTTTATCATAATGCATTGCTCCTATCCCCTACAGCAAACAAACTTTAAGGCATAGTTGAAACCAAATCAGTCACTCGTGCACACACGCATCTCTTTTCACAACTCATTACCACATTACATTTTTATTTTTATTTTTATTTTAAGGGAAAAGTCAAAGAAAGTATTACTTGAAATCATTTTAAAAATTGAGAGTAAAAAACAAAAATTTTATCAATATGAGTATAATTGGAATCATTGTCCATAATTTAACTAACTTGTAAAAAACATAACAATAATAAAATCGATTGGCTTTCTCTTGAAAAATAGTAAAAATAACACAAATAAAAAATCCCATTGGCTTAGGTTTCAACGTACTATCCAAATTTTGAGGATCCTCATTTTCTTTTTTGTCTGTTTTACATAACTACGACCACTTGATTTCCATCAACGGCTTAGATTTCGCCTCGGGAGATGGGATCCCCTCGGCACATTTTCCAATTTCAACTTTATCATTCTTTACTTTTTGTTTTAAGGCAAGAATTTAGTTTTCATCGTTTAAAATTTGTAACGATCTCCATCCATCGTGAATTATAAAAATATAGGATCTGGATTATTAATTTCTATAGTATGTGATTATTGTGGGATTTAACTCATTCCATCTTAATTAATTTTAGTCCTTTGGATAATGAATCACCAATAATGGTTACATTAAAAATCATCTCATTTTAAACTTGTAATGGTGTAACAATTTAATCTTTAAAATTTGTAACTATTTAGTCTCCATCGTAAATTATAACATATTAAAGACTAGCTACTAAATTGTTACAAAGTATGAGGACTAAATTGTTACAGATTAAAGTTTATGGTCCAAATCGTTATTCCAATAAAAATATAGGGCCTAAAAATATTTTTTTAACCTTCTTTTTTCTTTCTTAGAAAATCGAAAAGATTCAAATCTCTCACTTTTTAAACCATGTTTGACGTGTCTTGTAAAAAGGATCATAGAGAACTAAAAATGTTGTTTTTAAAATACTTCTTTTTAATAAAAAAACTTAAAACCGTGATTAGATCAAAATTTAACTTAGCAATTTTCTTCTAGAAGTGTTTATACAATAATTTTCATTCTAAAACATTTGTTTTGCAAAAGGCATCCGAAACTCCTCTAAATCCTATAATGGGTTCTTAAATCATATTTTTTTTATTCTAAACTTTGAATAAAAGACTATTTTAATCCTATCAATAAAATAGAAACAAATGTCTGCTAACATTTTTTTTCTATGTACCCAACAAATAGATGTCTATTCTATATAAGTGCTAAGAAACCTAAACTTTGATGTCAATGAAAATATCGATAAAATGTCGATATCGTTAGATATTTATAGAAAAATTATCAAATACAAAAATGGGGTAACAGTTGTTTTTTTCTTTTAATGTAATCCCACAATAAAGTTGAGAGTACTCAAATAAATAAGTTGAGAAAGAGACATTAAAAGGTTGCCCAATTGAGAACCATATATGGAATTTGAAAAACTTATATTATATGATCTTTTATTTTAGCAAAAAATATTAGCCACAAAGTGAGGATTCCAACAAAATAACATGGCTTGTTATTTTTGTCTAAATTTTGTTTTATTATTATTTTTTCTTTGATTTCTAAAAAGGGTTCCTCCAAAAACAGACCAGAAAGTAATGAATAGGTTCCAATCTTTGTCAATAATCATAGCCATACAATACATCAACCCTTTGGAATTGAATGCATTTTATTTTCCCATATGATAAGATATCTCAAATCTTGCATCAATTAAAGAAATATTCTAAAATTTTCCACCATTCCTTTTAAAGTGAATTAATTTTCAAATATTATATAATATAATTCAACCAATAGTGGGAGAGTAATTATTGGTTTAATGCATAAACTATACTTGATATTTTTTTTTCCATAAGTTTGGATATTTTTAGTTTAACATTAATTTAGTAGTTCAGACATTTAATATTTTCTCTAAAGTTGAAGCTAATTTATTTTTCTTAATAAGAATAATAATGAAAGTGATTTTATAGGGTTATAAATACTAAAAGTTAAAAAGCATTTAAATTGTTTTTTAAGAAAACTTAATTCTTATTAACTTCTTCTTCGGCACGTTTTCTCTCATTGTCTCGCCAATGTTTCTTTTTCACTATTGACTTCCTTACTTTCTTCTCTCATTAACTTCTCTCTATATATATTTGTCCTTAGACGTGATGGATGACAAAATTTCTGAGGCCTGGAACGAGGTGGGGTCGGGGGAGGGGACACCATCGCAAATCCTTTATTAAAGAATATAAATATAAATTTTTCATATAATATCTATACTTTTAATACATTTTTTTATATTTTTAATTTTTGAAAATAATTCATATTAAATATTAAATAATAATTTTCCCTATGGGGCTACTCCACCTCTTATATTATGGATTGAAATGGGAATCGGGAGTGAATCTCTAACTCCACTCCACCAAGTTGTCATCTCTTATATTTTCTCTCACTAATCTCTCTTCTACTCAAAATTCTTTTCTATATAAATCTTACCAATCTCCCTCTGCACTTTGCAATTTCTCTTACTAATCTATCTTTCTCTATACACTTTCTTTTCAATTATTTCATATTTCATATTTTAACAATTTTAATTGTTCCATTTGAATGATGGGTCTTTTTTTTTTTAAATGTCAAGTAAATACAGCCCATTTAAAAACACTAGTGAATTAATTATTAGAGCTAAATAATAAAGTAATTCATTATTTAAACACTTTTTTTTTTTTATTAAAATGCTTTATAATAGTACTATTGATAATTTTTATGCATCCACTTTTTGATAAAGCACATTCAAAGTTGAAAACACACCCTTATCCCTTTATTCCAAACTTTTTGCTTTTTAGTTGCTATAAATTGTAAAATCTAAGTCATCTTTTGTAAGCTATTTTTAGCCCTTTTTTTTTTTGGATACCAAACAAACTAACAAGAGACATTTCACATTCTATTATTGTTTACATACTTTATTTATGCTCTTATCTCAAATCTTGAGGATTTTTTTCCCTTTTTGTGTTTTGTACTTAAAGCATATTTTGGTATATATTAATTTGAAATAATTACAAACCACAATCTCTTTTTTTTATTGGTTTCCATATTTTTGTAAATCTTACCCTTATTGTTTTAAAATTGAGTTCAAATTCTAGTGTAATTGTCTTAATCTAGAATCTACATCTCTTCGTTAAACTTTACCATGAGCTTAAACGAAATCGGTAGATTTGACTTGTTTTAATTACACTATATATACCAATTTCGTTAAACTAGTTTGCAACACGTGCATGCAAATAAAAGTTTTGGTTTGGTATATTTTACTATATATAAGATAAAGTTTGATGGGTTTAAACACTGAAGGTTAAGTAAGAGGTAAAAAGAAAAAATTACAAGTTTCTTTCTCCTTAAGCCAATTCTTTAAGATTGAATATCAATTTTTTTAAAAAACAAAAATAATTAAAAAATATTTACACATTCATGAATATCGAATTCTTCTCGCTATTTTTTTTCTTTACAAAATGTTTATCCAATCTTGAAGAGAAAGTCATTGGAAGGGAGTGGAGATACTCCACAATTCGCGGGTTTGAAAATTAATATATAATTACATCTATTAAAATAATTATTTTTAGTTATAAATATATATGTAAGATAATAAAAATATAAAAGGCAAAGTAAAAATATAAAATTTATCATCTAGCATCATTTTATTATTTATTTTTGGAAAGTTGACTTTATAAAATATATAAAAAAAGGGTAAAATGGGAATAGAAATTTATGTAGCCCTTTTTCCATAGTACATAGCTTGGATACGTAAGAATGAGAAAAATAAGAGAATCTTACTATTTTTAGCAATTAGAAGTATGTGGCATGTATTAAAGACCTTATTGTAGTGGGACCAGAAAAGTACATGTACATTTAAATTTGCAAGAAATAAGAATATATAAGGAAAAAAATAACTAAATAATATAAAATTGGGTAAAAAAATTTTACCCGTATACTTGGTAAGTTGTATCAATTTTCACTATAAATTTTTAATTTCATAAAATTAAGTTTAGACTTGGATAGGTATTGTAATTTTTACCGATTTATGCTAATTCACCAACTGATTTTAATAATAAGAAATGTAAAAATCTCCAATAACTCACTTTTAGTTAAGTAAAGCTTTCCACAAAATAAATTTGATCCATGTATAAAACCGTGGAATAATTTTGCCAAAACTCATAGAGTTCAATTAAAAACTAGTGCTAGTGTCTTTTTTTTCTTTGAATTCTGATCAATTTTAATTTGATGAAATAGACATATCTCGTAAAATCGAAAACTTACCCGTGTTTTATTACTGCTGATAGCAACTCATCAAAATTGAATTTAGTTTGCTGTTATTGAAAATGAACCCAACAAAAAGTGCTGTTATATTAACAATTGATTTTATATATATATATATATATATATATATATAAAAGTATTGTTATTAAATTTATACATCATCTTTTTATATTTAGTGATAATAAGAACTTGGATGAATAAATTTAGTACATAAAGTTGAAATTAAAATTTTTGAAAGATCAATTTGCCCGAAATAATTTGTTAGAGGTTTATATTGAATGGTTAAAACCACCAAAAGGAGTTCTTAAAAAAAGATAAAAAGAAAAAAAAACTAAAATAAGAGTTTATAAATAACCAAATAATTCAATTATAAAAACCCATGCGTAAATTTTATAATATTTATTAATTAATAACACCCATCATGCCAAACGTATTGAACATGCAATCTATTTGGAATTAAACGAACTAAAGAAAAAATATTTGGAATTAAGCATATATATTTATAAATCACAAGTCAAATTGTTACATAAACAAGGACAACAAAATTAATTAATCAATTAATTGACAACTAGAATCTACATTACGAGTCATCACGAGCTTAGCTCGACAGTAAATGAAATGTACTTCTTGTTGTAGTCGTAGTTCAAATCCTCACTCTTCCAATTTATTATATTAAAATAAATCTAAATTATAGAATAAATAAAACCTAACTAAAAAAGTAGTCAATCTTAACACAGTTTAATAGATTAATATGTATATCATTATCTCACTCGCAACTATTAAACTTAAAAATAAATTATTTAATCGCACATTAACAATATATCAACCACTTTTGGACATTTAAAATTCTTGTTGCGATCAAATAATATGAATGAGGCAAATTTCTAACAAATACTTTTCACTCAATGATTTAATCATAAGTTCATAACATGTCTCAAATTGTAAGAAATTGGATTATTTTATTTTAATAGTTATCAACAATTTAAATATTAGTAATTATTTTTATAGTTTTGAGGGTGGGATTCACTTAATGAAACATATGAAAAAATCCGGTTTTAAATATCGATATGGATGAGAAATGTCGAGGTCTCAACATTTTATAAAAGAGTCGATAGAAACATTGATAAATTGTCAATGACGAGATATTTTTGAAAAAATTATAATAACAGAAAATTCATAACAAATAAACATTTTTCGTTATTTTTAAAAAAATTAAAATTGATTAAGTTTAATATTATGTTTATATTAGTGATATTTTATTATGATATTATGAAAATGTTGATTCCCTCGTGTCGAGATATCCAACCTATAGACATATAGAAATATTGACATATATTTTATACCTCGGAGTAAATAGAATATTCACAATATTTTGCTTATTATATTAATTGCTTGCCTCCTCTTATTTATTTTATTATTTTATTTGTTTTTCTTTTAATAACAATTAATTGCTTGCTTCGCTGTTTAACAGCGACAGATATTTGCTAATGTATTCATATAATTTTAAAAATAATATATTTAATCAATAAAGTAATAAATATGCTATGAGGGTGAAAAAGTAGGCTACCACGTGTCAGGTAGTTGAGCAAGGTAGGCCAATCGGGTGACACTGGATGAACCAGGTCGACCTTGCCTAGTCGTTACCATCAACGGTGCAGGAAGGACACACTTAATTGAGTGTGGTTAGCGTCTATCACCAGTTTAGCCACCGAGATCCTGTGGAGAGAATCTTGACCTTTCTTATTAATCGTTATAGGAGTTGGTAACCCGTTACCTAGATATGTTGATCAACTCCCTTATGAATATACTACACACGTTCTCTGACCAATATTGACTTAGGTATTAGAGTGTCTACCTTCATCGTGCAGATCACTAGACTCGGGAAAGGAATACGCCTCCTTGCTTAAACAAACATTTTCGTGCACGAACAAAATCAATTACCACGAATAAAATATTTTATTTTCAAATTACGAACGGATCTTTTCAGAAATATCAATACATCATGACCTACTAATTTCTGAAGTAAATTGATACGTAAATATTCGATCATAATTAATTATTTTTTCAACATATTATCTACTCTCCTTCCATTGGTGTCAATTAAATGTTAAATATTTACCTCATACTAATTGAAAATTGTAGCTGACCTTGCTCCCTTAAAAGATCCAAAATCATATTATAAAATTGTATTTGTTAACTATGATGAGGTGGAAGCATTAAAGAAAAAGGTCAACTCTTAAAAATTATATTTTTTTTCAATGTTATGTCACTATCATAAGGACTAATTACATAATCAACCAAAAAAATTATTAATATTGGTTCCTAACTTTTTATTTATACGTCTAATTGGTTTCTGAGATCTCCAAAAGCCGAATTTAGTTTACGAAATAATTCCAGTATTTATCTCTTAACCTAAGGTAACAAATTGATGATTGGATTATGTTTCCAATTTTATTATTACAATGACATAAGAAAATTAATTTTGACGTTACACAAAATAATTTTGTAATTATTCATTATAAATTTGTTTAGATATAATTTAACTTTCTTGTCAATATGGAATATAGTTCAACGGTAATTGACATTACTCATTCTTTCGAGGTCGTAGGTTCGATCCCCATATCCCAAATTGTTGTACTAAAAAAAACTCTCCCTCCCAAATCCTAACAAAATTATAACAAAAATCGAGGTGAAATCAAAAGTACAATGGGATACTTAGGATACCATCGTAAATTTTTGTACTAATCTCGTGCTTTAGCCATATTAAATTTTTCATCGAAATGAGTGAGTGTTAGGAAAATTATAAATATTTTTTGCACTAAAAATTAGTGAGCGAATGTAGCGAAAATTGAGGTAAGAACGGAAACACAAAAAATAATAAAATTTGGAATTAAATAGATAGAAATTGAAAAAGCGCGTGAGAAGCACGCGCAGACGCGGTTTAGAGATCACCCAATAAAATATTAGGCGCTGCTTTGTGATTGGACTCCAATTTTCCAAACCGTACGGATGGATAAGGACGTGGTTCTAACATAGTACTATCCGCTGCCCTGCCCCCTGCCCGCTGCCCGTATTTCTCTCTCTGTCTTGTTTTTCTCTCACCACAAACATGCTGTAGTGTACGGACTGGGATTACAAAAAAGAGGCAAAAAAAACCCCAATTGGAAGCAACCAATTCGATCCCCATTTTGATTTTCCCCTCTTTTTCTCTAATTTCACTTTCATTTTCTCAGCTCTCTCTGACTTTGCCCTCTCTTTTCCCTTTCATATTCTTTCTCTGTTTTGTAATCTCTCCTTCCTTCTCTTTTTTTTACCAAAACAAGAAATTGGATCATGAGGCTCTTCTTTCCCTCTCCTTGATTTTGGGTAGTGCTTTGAATTTTACAGTATCATTGCAAATATTCCCCTTTCCTTTTTTTGGTGGTTTGCTCTTTGTGGAGTGGTGGGGAGAGAGAAATTGTAAAGTGGGTGTCAAGGAATAAGGTAAAAGGAAAGCTGGGTGTGCCTTGTGGGTGTTCTTCTTTGTATCTTGAACCAGAAAAAAAAATGGCCTGCCTCTGCCCCTGAGGCCTGACCTCTCTCTTTTGGGTTTTTGAAGTTTTGTTTTTCAATCCCATCCCACTGGTTTTTGGGTCTTGGTTCTTGGGGTTTTGAAGAACTTCTCTATTTCTTACTTTTTGTTTTTGATCTTTTGTTTGTTTTTGGCAAAGGGGAGATTGGAGCTTGTGGTCCTTGCCTTTGGCTTTGGCTTTTGCAATCAGCTCAGCTTCTATTCCACTTTTGCTCCATTCTGTGGCCTTGGATTTATTTTTCTTTACCTCCTTCCCTCTTTCTTCTATCTTTTTACTCTCTCTCTCTATTTTTCTCTCATCTGATCTGCAAAATCATCCTCCCATTTCCCTACCCTTTGGGGGTTTCTTGAGATCCATCTCAAATCCCTCTAGATAATCACTGTCTGTGAACAGACCTTCAAGTTTTCCTCTCTGTGGTAAGGGTTTTCCTTTTGAGGCTCCCTCTCATTTTCACTCATATATGAGATGCTTTTAAGAGGTTTTTTCTTTTTTCCTCATATAGTTTTTGTTTGTCCCTCTTTTTGTGTGAAGGGCTCTCCAATAGAACCAAAAATGGTGAGAGGGAAGACACAGATGAGGCTAATAGAGAACGCCACAAGCCGGCAAGTGACCTTCTCCAAGAGGAGAAATGGACTGATGAAGAAGGCTTTTGAGCTCTCAGTTCTCTGTGATGCTGAGGTTGCTCTTATAATCTTCTCCCCTAGAGGAAAGCTTTACGAATTTGCAAGCTCAAGGTACTAAGAAATGGAGCTTTCCTATGAAATAGTTCTTTTTTGTTTTATTTGCCTAATATTCGTTTAGTTTGGATGGTTGGATCTGAAATTTTTTTTCCATGTCTATATGTTTGACTTTAATGGCATAGCAAATAGGGTTTTCTTGCATGAATCACTTGAACACAACACTTTGGAAAATATATATTAAAATTTGAACTGTTCCCAGCAGATGCTCATGTTAAAAATTATGAGAATGGAAGTGATCTGGATGCAGTTACCATAGATGTTTTGATTTGATGGAAAATTAATTTTCATGGAAATATAAGGATGTGATTTGATTTCAAATAAATGGGGTAAATTTGTTTATCTTCCTCTTTTTCCTTTTTTCTCCCTTCTGAGTCCTATATTTTGGATAGAAGGAAAATGATAATGTTTCTCTCTTTTGCCTATTAGTATGGGTTTTTGCTGTGGTTTTCAATGAAATTATTGGAAGAAGTGAAAAAGGGTTGGTACTATGTTGAGCCATAAATTAAGTGCTCACACTGTAATTTGCTGTTTGGTTTGTATTAATTTATCAGTAGATTCCTTATATAGATATAACATATCAGAAGCAAGAGTCTGAAATGGCTGCTCCTTTCTAGAAACCCCTTTTTTGGTTTAAAAAATTATATTCTTTTTAGAATATAAATTTAGTTAAAATATGTTTTGATAACTATCTTTTATTATTAGTTTTCTTTTTTTGACTATCTGTTATTATTAATGAATTTGGATTTGTGAACAGTGATTTGAATGTAGCAATACTATTAACATTTATAAAAGCTTTCAAACAAGCCATAAAGGCTTCAAGATTTCCAAAGAAATATGATATCATTACTCATTAGTAAATAATGATGTTTTCATTTGTCACTAATATTTCCATGCATATCCTTAATTTCTTAATATGATTTCTTATACCTACATTTAACTTATATCTCTTTGATTATATTTTAATGTTACAACATTTTAACGTTGTTTATAATGATTCAATGATCTTGAATCTTTGTTGCAAGTTCTATTAGTTTTGTATAGAAGATTATTGCATGCAATATAGAAAATTTCTATATTCATTAGATAAAGATTTGGAGAGTAATAACATCTATGATGTCACCCTAATAGTAATTAATGTGTTGATTCCTTTGCAAAAAAAATTAATGGGTTGATAATTGACATCATCATATATTTTTCTAACGACAAATCGAACCTGCAATGAAAATACCTCTCTTTTGACAGCTTTAGAGAAAGTTTTTGTACAAGCTTTTAGTTGGTGTAAATATTGCTACTTAACCACCTTTTAGTAAATTGGAAGTTTTTTTTTTTTTTGGTATTATAAGATTAACAGTATAAAAGTATTTTATGGAGGGTGTTTTTTAAGTTAAAAGCATCTAATCCTACCATATTTGAGATCGGAAACTTGTGTAGTATGTTATATTCTAAAATAGGTAGTCACTATATTTTGACACATAACTTCAGATATATGACTTTACGACTTATCACTTTGACTAATTGACTAATAAGTAGTCACTATCAAAAAAAGAGAAATATATATGTAGAAATCTGCCTATAATATAAATAAAGATAAAATATTTAAGTGCAATTATTAGAGAGCGTTTGATCTAAACAATGACTAATGTCGACTCTAATAACCTCGACACTAATTCATTCCCTTCGATTTGAGATATGTATTATATATGTTTCTGAAAAGTAAGACAAATTTACTCTATCATAGATAACTTTGATCACAAATAGGATTAGTGAGAGTTATTTTAGTATCCTTGACCAACTTTCACATGGAAGGAAGGATTATTTTAGTAGGGTGCTTCTTTTTAGCTTTAGTTTCTCTATGGATGGAGATATCAATAGATTTGAGTGTTTTTTGGTGACTTCTCATGATATTGATATAAGGAAATGTTTGGAAACAAGTTTTGAGTTACATGGACTTGAAATGCTAGCACTCATTTCATGTTATTGGTAGGAAAGGAGGAAAATAAGTTGGAGAAGTATAAAAAACTTTCTAAGTCCATTGCTTACAGGATATCAACATCAGAAAGGGTATGGTAAATAATCTCCCCAACAGGCAGTCCAAATAACCTTAATTACTCCAACCCTTTTGGGAAATTATGGTTTTTATTTATTATTTATTTTTTATAACTTATAGTGTGTCTGACATGCTTTTTAAAGTGATCATCATAGATCATCAAAAGTGTTTGTAAAAAATGGGAAATGTTTGGTTAAGAGTTTAAAGAGTGGTTAATGATGCTTTTGATTATTATTATTTTTTATTATCTAAAGTGATTTGAGAAATTTTTAAAATAGATAAAAAAAGAAGAAGAGTGTTTAAGTACTTTTAGAGGTAGTATTTAACTCATTTTCTTCCAAAAGTACTTATATAATACTTATTTCACTTAGAAGTATTTTTTTTTTTCAAAAGGCATACCAAACAAGAATGTCTTTCTAAGCCTTATATTATGGAAATTTTGTAACACTGAAATTATCACTAAATACAATTTATTATCATCATATGATTGAGGCTCGTAAAGTTAACACTAATAATAAAAATGTAGAATACATATTTTAAAGACACACTATTTGATATGAACTTGAGTCAATGCATTGCATGAGAAAGTATAGTACATGAACTTTGATCAAATCCATGTGTTTCCATTTTTTTTACAAGGAGTATTTTACTTCGATTTGGATTAACTTCTTAAATGATTTTGGAAGGAAAAAAGCTCATGTTTATTTTTTAAATCTAAACTATTTGGTAATAAATCAAAATCACTTTTGAAATAATTAATCATTTTAGAGTTCAACCTCGTGACCATAAATTACTTTAGAATCATTATATGATAATGATAATTTGACATATGTTAGATAACTTTTAGAGATTTATTTTAATTAAAACTATTTTTACATAAAAAATGTTATCGAAAAGAATATTTTTTTAAAAGTTGTTCCAAAATTGAAAGATATGTGAAACTCGCTCGAGTAAGTTTCAAGATCTCTAGTTTCTTTGTGTGATTTGAGTTTTAGAACCTATAATATTTTACTAAAAGATTGGAGATGTTTGACTCATACTTTTAATTGACATGAGTTCTTATAGTCTAGAATTAGAAAATCTACAATAAATTTGTATAGCATGTGACAAAATAATCACCATAGGTGTCCCATTGATCCAGAAGAGCTAGAGTAGAGTGAGAAGAAATGAGTTCTAACATCATGAAAAATTATTTTTAGATATAGAAAACTTAATATGAAAAATCTTTGATGTCTTTCGGATTTGTACCCTCGATATAGAAGAAATAGGATTTTATTATTTTCCATGTTTTATCAATCAATTTTTTATAATAATTATTAATCATTTTTTAAGTATAACTTCATTTCTATATTTGAATTAATATATAGAAAAATAAATGAAAATAAAAGAACTACAGATTTCTTTTCATGCAGTTTTTGAAACATCAATAATCACGTAACATTCACAATATATAGCTAGTTTAATTACATAATTTAAATATTAAGTTCCTGAATAAGACAATGAAATGAAGAATATAGGATTCTCCTTTCCTATTTCTCTATTAGTATAAAGATTATTCTCCATTTTCTAGTTCAATAGTCACGAAGATGAAAGATTAAACCATCGACCTTTGAGATACGATGGATAATAGTAAATTATTAGAAACATTTTGATCTCCCCCTCTAATCTTTCAATTTCTGAATTGGAAAGGTTTTTGATCTTCCACTCTAATCTTCCATACAGATCAAACCTTCCTTTTCCAACTATTCTAATCTTTCTTCCCAAAGTAGATCTATGAAAATGTATCATCAAGAACTTTTCTATTCAACACATTATTAGCTCTCTTAAACTTGTTAAATAAGCAAGCTTCCCTTGTGGTTTTGATTCCTCTCAAAGATAATAGATGAAAGTCTTCACTTCTTGAAGAAAAAAATGAATTTTTATGTTTGAGCTCAGGTTGTTAGTTCCAAATCATGTGAGATCAATATATATGTAATACATATGTTATGTGATTGTATTTGGAGTGAGGCTTTGGATTTGGATGAATTTAGCTTAAGATGAGACTTAGGATTTGTTAGATTGTACCCTAAACCTATTCCTCCTAGAACCACTTCCTTGTACAATGTTCCTTAACCTCACCCTAAACACTGATTTTCTAAACCCTCCCCTTAAACCTCCATGTTTAATCTTTTATGCTTAAGATGTTAAACCCATGTCCCGAATTCCTCCAAATGGATGGATATGCGTGGTTTAATGGCTTCTATTTTCAGTTTTGCTCTATGACTATTGTTTCCAACATGAACTTAGCCCTAAATTTAGACCTTTCTAATGATGATATTTGCATATGTTTAAGTCTTGCGAACATGGACCTTACAAAATGCAGGAAGTGGGGAATTACATCAGAAGGAAAGTAAGATCCCTTTTAAGTAAAAACGCCTTAAAAGTTAAACAATAATGAAAGAGTTTATAAATTCATAGGTAAACAACTCTAACAGGTCAAACTAAGGTCCAAAATTCTTAACCAAAACCAGGACAAGACTAAAAATGATGTTGCACATACGTAGCTCATCTAATTCACGAAAATGTTCCAAAAACGGGAGAAAAAAGAATGTAAACTGAAAAACCAAAACATTAATGACTTGTTAAGAGATCTTTAAGGACTTGTTAAGAGATGTCCCAAAAAGATGGTTCGGGCTTCAAGGAATATCTTGAAGTCTTGGATTCAAGCCACTTGGGACTCTGGGTAATAAAAAAAAAGAGACTTGTTAAGAGATTAGGAATATGCTCAAACTTAGCTCTTTAAACATGAAATCTAAACAAAACAACAGTTAATACCCATTAAGAAGTAGAGATTTGTGGTTATGGCACAAAGAGTTTGAGGAGATGTGAAGGCGTGTCACTTTGAGACTATCCTTCAGAAAAAGATCATTAATGTTATGTTGAAAGCGTGTGATGAATACTCACAAATTTAGAATTAACAAGACTTATCTGATATTAAACTTAATTAGATTAAGAAAAGCAAGAACTATCAACTTTTCTAGTAGTTTTTGATATTAGTTCCTACTATGTTTAACTAGAAATATTCTTTCACATCCAAACACTCACAAGAAAGGATGAGTAAAGTCACTACTTCTTTGGCCAGGTTTCCTTCCTTGCAAGTGGGAAAGCTCCTAACTATAGTGCAACTGAAAATATGTGAGAAATAAAAAATATCTTCTGTTTTACTCAGCCTAGTTAAATAATTAAATTTACTTTAGTACAATAACGTCAACATTTTTTTTTTTTTTGAAAAAGATGTACTATCGTTTAGAGTACATGAGAAACATACAAAAGAGGAAAAAGAAAGGCTTTAGACAAAAACATGAATGTAATATTAGACTTATTTATTTGTATCTGATTGGTAGTAGACGAGTCACAAGACAATATGATAATGACATGTGGGAAGTATTCAAAACTTTTAATTTGTTCTCTAATATTGTGTTATGCATTTACTTTATACTCTTTGATTTGGAAATATAACTACTGATCTCTACGTTCTTAAGCTCATTCGGTGACGAAAGAGTTCTGTAGTTATCTTCTGAGACTTTTCTTTTAGTTTGATTTTATGCCTCTTTAATATCTTTCCGAAACGAAGGCTAATTTCCTTCCACTTTTCTGCTTTTCTTCAGCATGCAGGCAACTATAGAACGTTACCGAAAGCATGCAAAAACCAAAGAAGTCATTGATTCTTCATCTGTGAACATGCAGGTCTTTTTCTTTCATTTTTATACCGTTTCTTTCGAATATCTGTTTCCACATCCACTCACCCATTCGTAAGATTTATGGTTGGGTACGAACGTTTTTGTTCGTGTTTCATGTTGGTGATGTTTTATTCTATTCAATGAGTCAAACATTTTCTTGATTACTTTGATTTTGATAACGAGTTTTGTTGAGGATCCTGCATTGAAAAGAAAAGATAAGGGAGCTAACAATGATTTATAATATAAATAGACTACTCCTTTCATTATCAATTCGTTAGAGGATGGAATCCATGAATATTAATATGGTATTAGAGTTTAAAAGCTCAAACGAGCATCCGGTTTAGAAATAGGATCCGGCTAAGATCTAAAAGAGCCACGAAAAGCCAAGTTAAGGATTCCCAATTGGTTTTGAGATGGAATCTATAAATATTAATAAGTTTGAGTATTTTGATTTGAATTAGCCTTAATTCAAATCTCTGCAATATCATTTCCATCCAAATCATTCCACCACAATTGGGTCTGAGGTTAGTTTCGAGCCTAGATTTCAAATATAAACTTTTGAATTTAGTGGTGAATAAGTTTGAGTATTTTGATTTGAATTAGCCTAAATTCAAATCTCTGCAATATCATTTCCATCCAAATCGTTCCACTTATTGGGTCTGAGGTTAGTTTCGAGCCTAGATTCCAAATATAAACTTTTGAATTTAGTGGTAATTTAAGTTCATGCGATTTGTCCTCGAAGCTTGGATGTTATGTTGCTTTCTAAGTGGTTTATTAGTACATTTCACCACTTATCAAGAACAAACTAGATTAGAAGAATTTTCTTTTCCTAGTTCTTAATACGAAACTACATTTTATGATCCACATTGACCAATGTTTTTGCAGTTGGAGCATCTGAATCAAGAAGAAGCAGCAAACCTGATGAAGAAGATAGAGCAACTTGAAGTTTCAAAACGGTTCCCATGGCTTCTACTTTTTTTTTTCTCCCTTTTCTTCAAAGAATTTAATTTGAATGATGAAATAATGAACTGTAGGAAAATGTTGGGAGAAGATCTGGGATCTTGCTCCATTGATGAACTTCAAGAACTTGAACAACAGTTGGAGAAAAGTGTGTGCAGAGTTAGAGCCAGAAAGGTTTGATTCAATCCTCTCTCTCTCTCTCTCACTAGATTCAATGTTTGTTTCTCTCTCTATAAACTTGATGTTCATATTTCAGGTGGAAGTGTTTGAAGAACAGATCAGCCAACTAAAGCAAAAGGTGAAACAGATTCAACAGTTCCGTATTATTATTTTTTTCTGTTTTTTTTCAGGGTTTTAATTTAATGGGAAAAAAAGAATTTTTTTTTTTAGTTGGAGGAAGAATTTGTAATAATCTTTTTATTTGTTGAAATAAAATGCAGGAGAAAGTCTTGGAAGCTGAAAATGCTAGTCTTCTTGAAAAGGTAAACATATTACATAAAGTTGCCCTTTAGGGAGGACTTAAAAAGAAATTTTCTTTTAAAAGAAAATAAGTAGTTTTTGGTTGAATTTTATTCTGTTTTTTTTATTTCTATTTTTATTTTTTGAGGGGAAAGTGATTTTTAACCCATTAAAAGTAAAAATAATAAAAAAATAAATATTTATTTAACCAAAGTGCTTACAAAATAAATGTATCATGTTAAAGAAAATGTATCTGGTAAGATTTTAAAATTTTGAATCTTTGCCATTTGTCTCTTTAAAAAAAACTTTTTTCCTAATTTGAATATTGTTATTGTTGATTAAGGCATATGTGTTCGATTGGTTGGTGATTTGAATTCCCACCTCTTCGCATTATCGAATTAAAAAAACATATTTTTGCGACCATTTCTATTTTATTTATATTGTTTTTTAAAAATATATATTAAAAATCGTTCTAATTTTTAAAAGAGAGAATTACAAAAATAGCATAAGAATAATATTTATTTTTATATATAGCATTAGGCGTAAAATTTTTATAAATACATTATTATCCTATAATTTCCTTGTCTAAAATTGAACAGTAAAAGAGGTTTTGAAAAAATCTTTTATTTTATTTTATTTTTGGAGCATTTGAAGTTTGGTTAAAATCCTACAAATCGTATGGCTTCCAAGAAATTTAATATTGTTTTTCATCTTAGTTTTGGGTTAAACTATTTTAATAGGTTAGAGGGTAAAAATATCATTTTGGTCGTTGAAGGGCTCGTTTGTTAACGATTCTATTTTTGGTTTATGTTTCTTCATTTTTAACAAAAAAAAAAAATTCTAACATCCATGAATTTAAGTATGATTAAACGATATTTCTATTTGTGTTTTTGGAACAAATTAGAAATAAGAATAAAAAAGAAAAAAACTTATTTTGGTGGTTTTCAAAATTTTTATACAAATTTTGAGAATGTTCTTAAAAAATAAAAAATAAGAAATATAATTAATTGTAAAATATTTATATTTCTTACAAAAATTAGAAATGAGATAAAAAAATGGAACGATACTAAACGAGCCCCAAATATCTACATTAGTTCTCATACTTTTAAGAAATCTTAAAATTTTTCCAAATCGGTTGTTTATGCTTAATTTTTCCTACAAAAAATAGTCTCCATTCGATCGAAAAAAAAAATATTCTCCATCGACCTTACCTCTAAATATATTAAAAATATATTTACATTATCCCTTTTCTCAAAAAAATAAAAATAAAAAAATTTGTTGTTACTATTATTATTTTGCCCTAAGATTAAAACTAACATTAGACTACGATGAGAATACATTTTAAGATTTATTAGAAGTACATGACTAAATTTTGCCATTTGAAAGTACATAATTAAAATAAATCTTCACATGTTAAGATTTGTGCTAACCCAAATTGGGAAACTTAGTAGATATGATTATTCATATTTTTAAGAAAGAGGTTTATGAGTTGAGTTGAGGTACTTTTTAGCCTCAATTCAATTGTTTGGGTTGTAAATTTATTGAACCCGAACACCCTTATTAAATGATAAACTCAGTCCAACCGAACCATGAAATATTTGGGTTGGGTTGGTTTGGATTATTTGGTCATTTATTCAAAGTATTGTATAAAAAAAATGATAATATCTCTCAAAAAAAAAAAAACTTTAGAAATTTTGTTTCTAGAAGTAATTCTAAAACAAATAATTCACATAGAATTATTGAATGAAATAAAATTAATATAAACATAACAATATATAATTTTTATGGTGACTATAAAAATAGTTTTAAAAAATTAATTATAAGACTCGAACTTATTTTAGGTAAACCCTTAAACAAACTCAATCTATAGAATTTTCATTTATTTGAATCCATAACCCAACCCAAACCGTATAGATTGGGTTGATCGGTGTCATCGAGTTTTTTGAACACCCTTATTCTCAATCTTTTTACTTATTATTGAAGGAAAATTCTATAACCATATTTAAAATACTGTAAACTAGAGCAACGTTTTTCTTCTTTTTAAGTTCAACATGTGTGAGCAATCATCCCAACCTTGAGAATATATATTTTAATTAGCTATTAGCTTTTGCAACTGAAGCAAAATCATTTGTAAATAAGCTGGAAAAAGAAAAAAATATATTTAAATCATAATTGTTAAGGCTTGATAATCATTTTGGTTTTCAAAATTATATTGTGTTCTTTATTTGATATGTTTTTTTCATTTCTGTAAAATCTCATTTCATTTCTTAGCCCAATGTTAAAATCATTACAATATTTATTTATTTATTTATTATTATTATTATTATATTTTTGGGTTTACAGTGGGAGAGAGAGCCAGTGGGGGGAGAAAAGGAAGGGCAAAAAGGAGAGAATTTGGGAAATTATACAGAAAGCAGCAGCCCAATTTCAGAGGTGGAGACAGAGTTGTTCATTGGGCCTCCTGAAACAAGGCCCAGAACTTTTCTTTCCCTTAATTGAATAATCTTTTTTTCTTTTCACTTCCTAATCTCCAATATTACTTTTTATTATATTAATTACAATAATAGTATTTCTCTGTTTTATCTGTAATAAATAAAGCAGTTTAATGCCAGAGAGAGAGAGAGAGGTTGTAAATAGTTATCATTTTCCATCTCTAATGAGTCGTCTTCTTTTTTCAGTATTTTTGTTTTAAATTAGTCTTTTAGAAGGGTAATTAAATGATTTCCACGTGTTTATATTATATTAATGCTTAAGGAAAAATTATACCATAATTGATCTTCTTGTAGGTTAAATTTTAAGGAATAAGAGATGGGGATAAAAATACTTAGTTTATATTGGTGTATTCCAATCTCGAGACTACGTCTAGTATTTTTATTACAATGGAGATCTCATTCGTTATATTACCGATGACTATTTTTCTACCTAATAATGGTTATTTAAAATTACACGTCATTAAACTCACTAGATGCAGATACACTAGATGCAGATACATTTATTTACACATTGCCCACAATCATTCAATTCTCTTATGGCTTCGGTACAAAATAAAACTTCAGCAAAAAAGCTACATTTATAAGAAGTGATATTCTAATCTTGGTAAGAAGCAATACCCTAAACGTAGGAATTATTTGTTTGCAGATAATTTGAAAGTACTTTTAAAATTAGTTATGTTAGTAAAAAAAAAACAGTTATTGAATTTTTCAGCTACTTTAAGAAATAAAATAAAGTTAATCATTCGGAGCATAATTTTTAAAATCATAAAAATAAAAAATGAAATAGTGATTAAATGGGATCTTAATTTTCAAAATTCTATTTTATTTTCACCAACTTTTACAATGAAAGTAAAATTCTATTTTTAGCAGTAAACTTTCAAGTTTGTTCCATTTTCTGAACTTTAAGAATGTCGATTTAGTCTTTGAAATTAAAACAATAATTACTATTTTAATTCCTATCTTTATTTTGATTTTACCAAATTAATAACACGGATTTAGTAGGTATATTAATGTGTTAACGTATGTATCCAAACTACATACCACATAAATTAAAGGAAAAATATTATAAGTGGATATTAGGTAAAAAAATAATATAGAAAATGATCATCTTTAAAAAGTTCAAGGATCAAAGTGGTTACCTTTTAAAAGTTTGAGGACTAAAATAAATATTTTAAAAATTTCAGAATTGAGATAAGATTATTAAACAATTGTGTATAATGTGTGATGCCTTTTAGCTTGGCTTGGATATTTATTGCTTAATTTGAGATTATTTTTCCTTCAGGTGTCTATCCAAACAATTTCCTCTTTCACAATTATTCAGATAAATTATAAAGTCAATTACACAATAATATACGAGAAGTTAAGAAAAAGCAGAAAATGACACAAAAACTTATACTGTGAACCCCAACTATATGCTACGTCCAATCTACTGTTCAGAGGTGGATTTCGTACTAAATTTAGATTGAATACAAACGCTCTAATAACTCCTAGAGATATTCACTCTCTAGAGGTCCCAACAAAAGTCCCTAACTTCTCATTATTTCACACAATATACTTAGGTACATGAATGAAAAACACCCCACCGAATAATCAAGATTTCTGTGTTGACAATACCCGAGCTGCTACCTCTGTTGTGCTGCCAAAACCTCTCAAAATCCCACAGTTATTTTCTGTGCTCTCGGGCAGAATGGCCCTACAGCCCCTCTTCACCTTATTTTCATCCTTCTCATCTCGACTTGTCTCTAGCTCATTCCGACGTCGATTTGGTTCTACCAATCCCACCATTATGTTTGAATATTTGGGCTCCCTAAGATGAAATTCTAATTATTTGTAATTATTATATAAGAAACATTGTTGGTAATGCTTATTTTTTGTAGAATAAATATAAATTTACAAATATTTTTATAAAAATTATCCACTCAAATTTCCTTACACTTTCTTTTTTCATTGTGGACTTGCACATTCCTAAATGCATGTATGGTTCGTAAGTTAAACATGTGTTTTGTAAATTGAAAAATTCATTAGAAAATTAAAAAAAATTACGGTATATTCACTATATTTGAAAATACCTTTCGTTGTAGATTGAAGAACTTATAATTTTGATGAATTTGTGCAAGATCCAAGTTGAGTCTGATTCTTTGCAAACGATTTAGATGCTCAATGGAGAGATTAAAGCCCTCGATGAAATCGAGCACATGGATGGGTGATATCTTTTCTTTAGCTCAAAATTTTGAATTTATCGAACTTTCATCGTGTTAAGAGAGGTAACTTTTGTAGCCCATAAGTTGGCAAAATGAGCAATTTCGTCATCTTCTTCGATGTCGTGGTTATTCTATTTTCCTCCTTTGGCTGCTTGGTATAGCTAATGAGGAAAGTTTAAATACTAGCTTAAAGATCATTTGGTAATGTTATTGAAGCTTATTTTCTTTAAAACAAATACTTTAAATTTGACAAAATTGTGTTTTGCAATGAATTTAGGAGGACATTAAATAAAGTACATTTAAACAAGTAAGGGTCCGTTTAGTAACGTTATTTTTTATTTTTTATTTTTTGTCTCTTGTTTTTCTCAAATTTAATAAGTTAAAACAAAGCTGCATTTGGTATCTGTTTTTTTTTTTTCTTTCTATCTTCCGTTTTTTAAGAAATAAATTAAAACTTGTTTTTGTAATTCTTTCGTGTTTCTTCTTCTCTACAATATTAAATTTAGAAGGAAAAAAAAGTAAATTTTATGTATGAAATTCAATTTTTTAAATTACATATCCAAGATGTCTAAAAAAGATTAAATATTCAAAATTTTTATCTTGTATTTACTTTTGTAATATTTATTATATGTTTTGTAATTCAAACAAAATAATGCTTTTATTTATATTTTAGAGGAAAAATAGAAATAGAAATAACAACAATATCTACTCCCAAAATTACATGTTATTTTTTTATTAAATGAGAAATGAGAAACAGAAACAATCACAAAATATTTACATTGTTGAAAGATTGGAAACAAAAACTCGGACCCAAAAATAATAAAAATTAGGCAAGAACAATAAAATTAGTAAAATAATAATTGCACAAATTTGATGGATTCTATAAGGCAAATGAAAGCATTAAATGTTATAGTAATTAGGTAGGA
>NW_019104489.1:320996-384762 GCF_001995035.1 Momordica charantia
CATTATCATTAACAACAACAATAATAAATATGATGCGACAATGTATGTATGAAAAATTATCTTCTTAGATTATATCGAAAATTTTCTAATTAATTCTACTAGCTACATAAATAGAAGTTTAAACAATGCCTATCTCACGAAACAAGGTCGTGTTTTCGTACAAAGTAATTGGAGAATTTCTTACTTCAAATTATACAGATTTAAGAAGTTCACTCCAAACTAACGGGAAGTTGTTAGAAGATATATATTATAGTTCTTAAACTTATTTATCAGCCAATTCAACGCTCACCCAAAATTATTAAAACATACGGAACTAAAATATAAATTTAACATAAAAAGAAATAACATTATACGAATCCTAATGTGATAAATTTTTCTTAGATCATACAGCAACAACAATACACTACTAACACCGGAAAGAATCAACAAGTTTCGATTACGAACTTACTCGATCTTATCATTTAATATATTCTCAACACCTGACTCCAACAAGCGAATAAATGAGAGAAGAGGTGTTTAGCGAGATACCCGATTTGTAAGACGGGTTGTTCGTGTTGGCACTCGATAGGGCTGGCTTGAGAATGATGCAATGGGAAGTCGTTGCCATGTCCAGCAGCTGCAGAGCTAGAGCTCCAGAAACTTTGGATGGCTTTAAGATTCTGTCCCTCTGCCTCAAGCTACCAATATCACTCAAACATGTTATATATCAATATATCTTCATTTATTTATATATTATATATTTCTTTTTCTAGAAAGGAAAAAGATTGATTATGGATAAAGAGATTTTTAAGTTAAAAACCTTGAGCCTTAGCTCTTTGTTGAGGTCCCCAAGTTGCCGCTCCTGCCATTACCACATTCCCGAACATGTTAACTTACAAGTCAGCACGTAAACTTTTAGAGTTGTAACTAGTCGTTTGATAAGTCTCAAATTTTCAAACGTGTCTATTAGATGTCTTAAATTTTCAATTTTGTGTTTAATATATAGATTCTTAAAATTTCAGAGACTTAATTAGATATTTTTAAAAATTCATAACTTATCCAAAACGATATTGAAATTTTAAGATTACATTAGAAACGGTCTAAAGTTAAGAGACCTACTTTAGAGACTAATAAATTCATATATATGTGCATGTGTTGATCAGATAAATGTGTTTAATCGTGTAGCATATGTGCAATGTTATTTTCAACATATATGCTTTCTATAAATATTAAAGATGTTTAAAATTTAAAAATAATGATGAATTAAACCGAATACTCTAAATCATATACTTAGAACATGACTTATATTCGTCGCCTAAACTAAATAACATCTACTTTTTTTCTTGATGTCGGAAAGTTCAAATTCACCTCTTAAAACTGAGTGGCACAGTTAATATTTAACCGTAAAGAATAATCACCTCTAATAAATCATGAAGGTCATAAAATTTTTTTTTTTTTTTTGAGAAATGTCATAAAAATGTCAATCATTATAATAAAAACAAACTAAACTAGCTTCCTAGAGAGAGGAACAATGTTACAAATATTCATGTAATAATGAGAGCACAAAGAAACAGTAAACCAAGTTTAATTTCATTTGTACTAAAAAAAAAAAGAAACTTTAATTTCATACGGAATATTAAAAAATAATAATAAAAATAAATAAAAGCTTTAATTTGATTTGTCCAACGTTAGATGTCTTGTTGCACAAAATCCCAAAAAAGAAATAAATTAATATTAAATTAGTTTACCTTTCTGCGCAGAGCTTCCATCTGTTCAATCATCATCTGAGTCTGCCATGGATAACAAAATTAAAATTTAAAATCAACAATTTTCCTGAAATTAAAAAAAAATCTTATTTTAATCCTTAAAACTTCCAAAATTTTCTTTCTAGTTGTCGAATTCACCTAAAAAACTATTTTGATTATTGCTAACTTTTTACTAACCAATTAAAACTTGAGAATTAGGTCGTGTTTCGAGTTTCAAAATAAGATCAAGTTTTCTTAAAATGACGGTGGAAAAATAATAACAACAACAGTAGTTTTCTATACAAAATTATATTCGAAAATCGAGGGACTAAATTGAAACAATAATAATACCTTCCTTTGTCTAGCTTGGGCAAGGGCTGCTTCAAGTTGCTTTTCAAGGTTTTGGAGCTCCTTTACACTCAATGGTCCAAGATCTTCCCCAAGCAAATGCCGTTGGGTTCGACATAGAGATTCATATTTAACTTTCAGTTTCGAGATCTCTTGGAACCAACTCTGCATATCGTTGTGATTAAAACATGGTTAGACAAAAATATTAGAAGACGGGGAGAGAGATTTGAACTATGGACGAGAGTTTTTCAATGACTTCGTTGGCTTGTTGTCATTGCCGAATAAGTTACACTAGATAAATCTCTCTACCGTCAACGTGAGTATATAGTTCGATTGGTTAAAAAATATATAGAGAAGAAATAATGACTTGCTTAGGGAAAAAAAAGGTTAAAAGGTAAATAAAATTCTATACATAACACAAACTCTCTATATTAGTTTTGGTTACCTTTCAAGATATTGAGTGTAGTGTCATGTTAAAATTATGATACGAAAAAATTAGATTAAAAACTAAATTAAGTAACCAAAATGGTCATCTTTTAAAAGTAGATTGACCAAAATAAACATTTTGAAAGTATAGGAACTAAAATGAACAGAAATTAGAAATACAAGACCAAAATGAAGTATAGAGATCAAAATGAACCAAAGCTATACGAGACCAAAATAGTATTTTTAACCAATTAATTGAATGTTAATATCGTTAAAGCTTAAATTCTTATATCAATTATGAGAAGTTTTTCCTCAAAGATTTTGATTCAAGTCATATGGCTTGATTTGATAATGTTATTTGTCTGTTTGTTTGAAAAAAATGTGTTTGATTTGGTAATAACTTTGCTGTTTTGTTTTCTAATTTAAAAAAAAAAAAAAATTTTTTTGGTCTAAGTTAAATTTCAAAAACAAAAGAAATACTAGTTAAAATTTTAAAATTTAACTGAAATTTTAAAAGAAAATGTTTTTTTAATAAAAAAACAAATTCTAAAATAATGGCCTTCAACTTCTTAAAAATTTGTTGTTTTAACAACAGTTATGTTTTTTCACTTCTTATTGAAAGCTTGTTTACTGAAAATTTCTATATTTGGCAATTAACTTTTCTAAAGCAAATCTTAGAATTTAGGGAAAAAATAAAAAAACTAATCATTAAAATATATTATGTTTCTCTCTTTTTTTTCTTTTTTTTTTAACCAAAATATATTTGTGTTTATAAAATGTGAAAAGCAAAACAAAGAACTTGAGAGTAATTATACAAGCTTGCTAATTTTCAAAAATTGAAAACTAAATCTACTTATCGTTATTATTTATGATTTTATATTTTTAAAAATTTCATTTATTAACTACTATTTTTCTTTATTCTCCAAAAACCATTTTTTTTCCATTAATGAACTATTTTCAAGAGGTAAAAAAACCAAACAATTTATCATAAAGCATATATGGTTCTTAAAAACAAAACCGAAGGAAAAAAATATCGCTTGCTTTAATTAGAATGTAATTATAATAATACAAGAAAAAATAATACATAAGAGATCTCTCAAACTTAATTTATCTGTAAGAACTTAAGTTAGATTTTAAAAAATCAAAATAAAATTGTTATCAAATGAAGCGAAACCTGGGTTTGTCGCTCAATATGGTTGTCCTGTGGAGAGAAGCAACAACGTTGATATCGCTCCAATGTTTTGGTCGTACTACAAAAAAAAAAAATATCACTGTTATATATACAATGTAATTGATAATTTATGATCGAGAGGTGTCGACGGCCAAACAACTCTGTAACCGACATTGCAAGACTCGTCCCCAAATAGAGGGGAAAACCGCCCCGCAGGACTCGAAACGGGGAGTGAGGTATCTCCATTTGATCACAAGCCCACCGGTGGGTGGTAAAAAGAAAATTAAAAATCAACCCAAACAAACAGATTTCAAACCTGCATCCAACGGTTAATCCATATAGAACGCACAAAACGACCGTGGTGAACTAAGATTATCGCCATCCTACATCTCTCACTACATTATTTTCGAATCCCATTAGGACCGACACATTTCGAACCTACATCGAACGGTTAATTGAAATAGAACGCGGAAACCCGCCATTAATAGAGGTTGGTTAGAGAGAGAGAGGGTAACCCCATTACCAAGGGATTTAAGGATGAAAAGAAAAACAGACAAATGGGGTTGCAGGTTTTGGAGGAAGATCAAAAACCCTAGTTTCCATTTTATACACAAAGGTCTCAGTGATGAGAGAGAGAGAGAGAGAGGAGAGAGACAGTCTCTCTCTCTCTCTCTCAGTAGGAATTAACAACCTCGGCAGTGTTTTTGGACAGAACAAAAAGCTTTTTCCCCAGCTGAGATCCATCAGAAAACCCACAACAACAACAAAAAGTGAAAAAAAAAAACCCATGAAATTAAAGCGATAGAGAAATTAGAACCTGTGGCAGTGTCAGAGAGAGAAAAAAAGGAAGAAGAAGATAAGAAGAGATTATTATTATTCAGATCTGAGGAAAAGGGAAAGGGAAAACGAGGAAGAAACAGACCCAGCGCTGCCAAATTCATAGAGCTTCCCACGGCTGGAGAAGATGATGAGAGCGACCTCAGCGTCGCAGAGAACTGAGAGTTCATAGGCCTTTTTGAGCAGCCCGTTTCGGCGCTTCGAAAACGTCACTTGGCGGTTTATTTTGTTCTCTATTCTCTTCAGCTCAACTCGCCCTCTCCCCATTGTTTTTGCTTGTGCAGATCGGAGAATTGTCGTCGTCGATGGATAAAGAAACCGGGATACAAATACGAATAATGGGTCATTCAAAATTGAAACGGGTTTGTGTTTGTCTTTGGTTTTGGGAAGAAGAAGTGGTAGTTAAGATGATGGAGCATTTGGAAGGAGAGGGGATCTTGCTTTGCAACAAAATGGAAACCCCAATGCCCTTTAATTTCTTCCTTCTAATTTGCTTATTCTTTTTTTCCCTTTTAATTTTGGTAACCTAATTCTTTTTCTCTCTCTTTTGTGTGTAGGGTAGGGAATAGGGGATAATTGGGAATTGGGGTTGAGGGTGGAGGGTATAGGGTTATTTTCTTAAGGACAGTCTGCCCTTGATTTGTTTGAACAAGGGAAGAAAGAGAATTTTGTGTTAATTTTTTGTATTTGGGAGTAGACTTGTTTTGGAGGAATTTGTATCTAAGATGTTTGTGGGATTTCTTGGATGTGTGTTTTTATGGGGTTTTGAGTAGTTTTGGTGTTGATTTTGTTGTTAGTTGTTCGATTTTAGTAAAGGAATGGGTCGAATTTAATACACTGTTTGGTCTCTGGGATTGGATTGGTTTCTGTGTCGGTACTTTAAGTTAAAAAGACAGTTACTTTTGGTCATTTGAGATTTAAATTTAGTTTCTATTTGATTTTTTAAGTTTCGATAATGACATGTACCTTCTGGGTTTGAATTTAGTTTTTAATTGGTCTCTGAGTTGAGCTTTAAATTTGAAGGACGAATTAAAAACTAAATTCAAACTTCAGAAACCTATTCATAAAAGTAAATTCTAATTTTTGGGACAAAATGTTTTACATTTGAAACTTCAAGGACCAAATTGAAACTAAAATTAAATTTCAGTGACAAAAAGTATGATAGTTTTTAAAACTTATGAACCAAATAAAAATTCAAAAAGTATGATAGTTTTTAAAACTTATGAACCAAATAAAAATTCAAAGTTTAAATTTCTGAGACCAAAAGTGTATTTTATCCCTAAAGTGTTTTAACAATTGTGGGGGTGAGATAACCATCGAGAATGATAAACAAGTGCTTTTTAAGTTTATTAGTTAACAATTTGTTTATTTTGTGATTTACTTTTGGCAATTAGATAAAATGGTCTCTAATCTTCTTTTACTAAATCTCAATTGGGTAATTAATCTTTTAAAAATTTTTATTTGATCTTTTATGTATTCAAAATTTTTAATTAGGTCTTCTTTTTTAAATACTACAAATTAAATATTAGGGTGTGAGAATTTAAATTACTTTTGACATTAAAGAGTAGACGAGGCTTTCACAACTGAACTAGGCTTATACTGACAATTCTCAATAATTATTAAATATTTGTTGTTTATGGTAAATATAAAACAATGGTTTAATTGATTAGTAAATCTAAAATAAAGAGAACTAAATTAAGTATGTGTGTTAACCATTATTGTTTATATCCGCTTTTGTTTTTTTAAGAGTTTTAAAAAATGCAAGAAAAAAAAACAAAACAACAAAATTCATTTTTTCATGCGAGTCTAAGTTTGTCAATAAATTGGTCTACAATCTTATCGACAATATTGTGTCCTTCTCTAATATGTTTCTTTTAAACCGAGTTTTATTTTAACTTTTCAGAAAAAAAAAAACCAAAATTTATTATTTATTGTTATAAAATAAGTTATGTTGAATAAATTAATCATAAAAATGAGACTTTAATTTTAGAAATAAAAGTTATTTTAAAATAAATTCTTTTTCAGTTCAAATTTTACTCTTTCAAAGGTTGAATCTCTTTTGGAGGACAGCGGACCGCAGAAATTAATGTGAATTATGAATCTTCATGGAGAATCTCCCTCCCCGACTAGGCTACTACGTTTTTTTGTTTGAAATTCGAGGTCTGGTCTTCATTGGTATTTGTTTTTTGCTCACCCACTACGTTCTTTTTTAATTTTTCTCCCACTCGATCGAGCTGTCTGAGGTCGATGGTGCATCTGGTAAGCTCTTTCGGTGGCTCTTAGATGTCATGTGTTGGTCGTCCTCATTATTGACAAAATCCTCATATCATCCTCCTAATCGACTACAACTCATCATAATGAACATTCTGCTTAAAAACTAATAAAAAAACGACTCGCTAGGTGGTTGAACGTTCGTTCTACACCTATCTTAAATAAATCAACTTAAATTATATGTATTATAACTTAAATATTAAAACATTTCGATTATATTTATAAAATTTAGATTATGCTTCAATTTAATTTATGACCCATATCCTTAACATCAATAACGGAGGACAATTTTTTATAACCATTTTTTTCTTGTTCTAAAATTAATTTATAAACACTACTTATATCTAGGTGTATCTTTGTTGTGTAATCTACCTTTTAAAAATGTTTTCAAAATTTAGATCGAAAAATTAAAGAGAAAAAATAAGTTATAATATTTTTTTAAAATTTGACTAAGAATTTAAATATATTTTTAAAAAGGTAAGATTCAGTTTTTAGAAGCAGAAAATTACAAATTAAATTGCTATTGAATACGTGGAAGTACATCAGATAAATTGAAGTAAAAAGAGGTATGTTAGATAAATTTTCTTTTAACGAGTCAAAAAAGAAAAAAAAAAGCAGATAGAAAATTGTAAATTGTTATTAAAAATATTTTTAGAATTTGAAACGGATTATTAAAGCTATTTTTTATAACTATTTACTTTTTTAATTTTTTAAGTAAACTAATAAAAACTACTTCCTTCGGCGGCATTTCTTTGTTTTGTGGTTTAAATAAGTTTTCAAAATATAAGTTAAATTTTGAAAATTAAAAATTTTTAATTTGTTTTTTAATTTTTTTAATTTGACAAAGAATTCAAATATATTTGTTAAAATTTATTGTTTTGGTAGGTTCTTAAAAAATATAATATTTGTCAATATGACCTTAATTAGCTTGCGGTAAGAAATCATGAGTAGTAAAAAATTAATTTTCTTTTTCTAGAGCTTTCTCTTGCTCCGTTTAATAAATCATTTATTTATTTCCCCATGTCTTTTTGTTTTGCAATATTGACAATCAACCTTTAAATTTTTATTTTTTCCTGAAATTTTGGTTAAAATGTCAAAGGGTATAGCGAATGAAAATAATAAAGAAATTAGAAATAAAAAGAATAGTTTATAAAATAATAAATTGACATAGATTATAAGGTAGTTTGTGATTTTTCAATATGAAAGGCAAAACAATTTGAAGCATCAAAATATCAAAATAATAGATATTGATATATTATTTTTTGAAAAAGGATGAAAATTACTTCTAATTTTGCAAATGTGAGTTTATAATAGAAATTATCCAGTGAATGTAATATTATTTAGTGAATTACTTTAAACTTTATATTCAGAAAATATTATTGAAAAGGGGTAAGAAAAAAGTTATTAAATATATTCTTCACAATCCTTTTGACCTCAAAAATTAATGAGATATGATCCAGAAAGATAAAGTTTTTTTTTTTTTTTTGCAAAGATCAATACTTTTTAAAAACTATTCCCAATAATTAATGAAATGATGAAAATTTGAAAAATGAGATTATTCATAAATAAATCCTGCGTTTTATTTTTTCTTTTTTGTGAAATAACTTACTAATGAAGCTTTTACTATATAGAATAGCTAGAACTTTTTAAAAAGCTGATAATTAACTAAAAAATGTAGTTTCAAAAAATTGGATATTAATCAATTAAATTTAGATTAAATTATAATTTTAGTTTGTGTATTTTTTTAATTTTGATTTCAATTTAATCTCTACGTTTTTAAAATTACTATTATAATGTATATCTTTTATTATTATTATTTTTTAGTTAATCTATATCTTTTAATTAAAATTTTTTTTTTTTTTTTGAGAAGGTAAGGAAAGAACATTGATTCTAGAAATTTCCTTAGGACCACCTTCAAGCCAAACATATAAATTCAATGTTATAAGTATTGAGCATGTTTGGGGAAGGAAATTGGAGTGTCGCGTGGAAGACTGTGATTCGCCGAACATATAATAATATATTGATCTCCAAGCAACTCCACCTCCTCCACCTCGACCCTATCGAGGTGGAAGACCATCGCTATTTCTTTCATTGAGTTAGCAACATCATGAATAACCTATCTGGATTCGACCTGAGAGACCCGATAGGTTCGATCTTAAATCCGACCAAGGTAACCATGTAGCAAGACCCATCAGAGCCTACACCTATAAATAGAGGGCCTCACTCCAACCTCATATATCGAATTTCTCCTCGAATTTCATTTTGCTCTCTTGTGCAGGTCTTTCCTTCGTCCTTAAAGTCGGAGCTTGGACCAAGTTCGACCTTGACTAAGATTTGACCTTGTGCATTTCTTTGCATAAAGAGAGCAAACACAATCGACCATCGAAAGAACCACGTTGCACGCTCCCAATAAAGGAATCTCCCAAAGCAGCACTTGTTTTCTTAAAGTTAAATTCCTAATTATAATTAAATTTCATGTGCAAAAGGCAATAAGTCAGCACAAAAGAAAAAAGACAATGAGTTCTTAAGGGGCCCTAATTTCTTTCGCATCCCACAAACTAAACACACATATTGTTATTTTTCTTCAAGAAAATGGAATATATATATTCTTTTAGGAAAAAAAGTATATTATAAAAATCTATCAAAATAATGCAATCTTATTCACAGCTTTTGTCAATGAAATGACAACACTCTGTTTTTCCATGTGCTCAATATATGGATGATAACTAAAATGATATATATATATATATATATATATATATATTCTTTGGATTGATAATTATCCTTTAATTATTCTTTCAACAAAAAGAAAATTAAGAGAATAATAAAAGGTTAGTGATCTTGGTAAAAAAAAATTGTATTGGAGTAGATTACTTTAGATCCTATTGGATAATGGTTCTGTTTTTATAAATTTTGGCTTAAATTTGAAAATATTTTTAAAAACTACATTAAAGTGAAAGTAGTGTTTATAAGCTTAATTTTCGAAAATAGAAAATTGAAAATAAAACAGTTATCAAACCTCCCTTATTTTATTATTTTGTTAAATTATCATTTCCAATATATACTTTATAATTCAATATTAGCATAGTCACATAAAATTTTAATATATACATACTAGTTTAACAATTACAATTACAAGGGTCGGGAGAGATAAAGTAATCGATCTGTGAGACGACAATAGATGTCTTATTCACTTAGTTCAATTTAGATGAAAAAAAAATAATTATAAAAGAACTAACCCTATAATATTAATTTATTGACATTAATGTATATATTATTTCTCTAGTTCACCAAATTTTAGGAATGTATTAGTTGGATGTGGGAAGCACAATGATATGTTTGTGTTGATATTTGAGTACATAAATGAATTATGGCACTACCATTTCTAACACTATCTTCATTTTTCTAGCAAAAATTGGCGTGACAACATTTTTTTTCTATCTATGACATTTTTGGTATTTTAAGGTACAAAAATACATACATATATATATATATATATATATATATATATATATATATAAAAGGTGTGTATTTTTCCTTTCTCATGTATGATATCCAACTTTATACTTCTTTTTTTATCTCATTTAAATTTGCTTTAAAATCTTATCTCGTTAAATATGATAACTAATTATTTTCAAAAAAAAAGTTGATTGAATCACTGATGAGACAAAAAAATTCTTTATTGTAAGTAGATGAGAGAGATGAAATGTCTTTTTTTTTTTTTTTTAATTTGATTCTTTGAGATGGAAAAGGTAGAGATTATTCAATGGGCTTCTTCTAATGAGGGTTTTTTTTTCTCGTTTCCATCCCAATTATTTATTATTAAAATTTTAGTTTTTATATTATCAATTTTAGGTTTTTTCGTACAATAAGTGGGGCGAGTGAATTCGAACTCATGATCTCTTGATTAGAGACAGATGTTAATTATTGTTGAGTTAAGTTTATGTTGGCTCACCCACTAAATTTATTGCAATTTAGCCATACATTTGTATTTAAGGATCTCTACTGTGTACAAAATTTGTTCTAGAATTTTGTAAAAAAATGACTAAATTGATCACTTTTTAAAAGTACGAGAATTAAAAGGGACGTTTTAAAAATTCAATGATTAAAATTAACAAAAATTAAAAAGTAATTGCAGCACAATCTTGAAAATTTTATCTAAAATGATAAATATATCAATGGAACAGCAACAAGGACAGAAAACTAATTTCAACTTCCCTCCACCCATTGACAAATTTAAGGGAAAAAAATGTAAAAATTGAAAGAAAGGAAAAAAAAATGAGGTATGGAAATGAAATAATATTTCAAATTTAGGAAATATGACGTGTCACCTACTTTTTACTTGAGTGTCTAGAAAATCATTTCAGTCTGACAATTATTAACTTTTCAAAAAAAATGGCCCACACAACATTATTATTTCCCCTCTTGGAATAAAAAGATTATTTTTTGGAGAGATTTGGGGGAGAGGGTATCTTTATTTTCTAAATTGCATAATTGTGTGTAATTTTTATAGAATTTATTGGAAATATAGGATTTCTTCAAATAATAATAATAATAATAATAATAAGAAAAATCATTGATGATTAGTTTTAATAGATGATAATATGTTTTCGAAAATATGTCTTTAACTGATACATTGATATATTTGTTATTATTTTGAGTGACGACAGTTGATTTAGATATTGATATGCTTGAATTGTAGTAAATAATTAATTTAGATAGTATTGATTATGATCACACTAATCATTGATGGAGGTATACATTTTTTCTATACTTTTAATTTATCTCATTTCCAAATAAGTATAGAAAAAAATAAAAATAAAGATAAAGATACTAAAATGATAAGTTTTTAAAAGATACGAGAATCAAAATAGACATTTCAAAAGTACATAAACTAAAACGAATAAAAGTTTAAAGTAAAAGAATCAAAATGAACGTTTTGAAAGTACGAGAACTAGAATGAACCAACGTCGAAAATACATAGATTAAAATAATATTTAAATCAAATAAATATATTATATATTCTTGTTGAATTTACTTCATTATTCAAATAATATAAGGAAAAAAAGTTTATCACGTGATTTCAAATCAGTCTATGATCTATCTTTAATTTTCCACATGAAACAATAGAGACCTATAATTGTAAAAGATAAAAGCATTATTCTCCCCCAACACACACATTTCTCATTTAAGGAAAAAAAAATTCATCCCAATTTCAACCAAAAAAAAAATTAACTTTGTAGATATTTTGTAAGAAGGTACAAAAAAAAAAATAGCCTACAAGAGTCCTCGGGAAAGCACCTCTCGGCATAGTCATAAATTTCTATACGTTCATGAGTTTCATATCGATATAAAAGGTGAATCAACATTTTCATAACTATGCAGAAGAAAAAAATGATGCCAATTTCAACAAAAACATTGATTTTGTAGATATTTTGGAAGAAGGCATGAAAATAGTCTACAAAAAGAACCTTCCAGCTTAGCCATAATTTTATGTTATGAGTTTAATATTGATATAAGAGGTGAATCAATACTTTCACACGTTACCAAAAAATTCGACAAAATATATATACATATAAATAAAGAGATAATATTAATATTAATAAAATTTAACTTATTTACAAGGCGTAAAATATTTATCTATTATCTTAAAAATATATTATTTTTAAACGATTTTTGAGACCATTAAACTTTTGGAAATAAAAATATTAGAATTAATTTGATATTCTTATGCATATAAAAAAAAGAAAAAAAATTACATAATTTAAATTTTATGGAATGTACAAAATGTGGGACATTCAGACCATCTTCCAATGTCTTATCATTTTGTCCTTTCGGATAAAACAAGGTTACATCAGATATGGGAAAAGGGTGTTTCACTGAATGGCCCACTTGGAATTTTTGGTAATTTTATGCCCTTAAACTTTTTATCATATTATATATATATATATATAATATCATTAATTATGTTTTTTTAATTATTAATTCAAGTGTTCTACTAAAAAAAATTCTTAATTCAAGCATGTCAAAAAAATATTATTAATTGAAGCCTGGTCTCCAAATCTTTTAATCTCTTGTATATTGAAGATTTTTCAATTAACTTCTTATTACTAAAAAAATATGTTAAAATTAATGGACGAAAGGATAGTTGATAAAAATCAAAATACACTTTATTAATTGGGATTTTATTATGAATATTTTTTTCACGAGTTCAAGAACGTGGAAGCGAAAAATTCGAACATTACAAATAAACATAGCTACTAACTCATGAAATTAAAACCTTAAAACATTTCCTATGACTTAGAATGAAGTAATTACTTGAGTGTCATATATATCTCTTTTGAAAACAAAGACGGGTCTAAATTACCCGACTTATAATGATCGGTGTTACTATTATACCCAATATTACATAATTATAAAAACTTGATTCAATCCGTTAAAGTATTAGTAACCTCTATATAATTAGAATTTTTTTTTTTTTAAGTTTAAATTTTTACGGCGACTCTTTGTGATAAATAATAATAATAATAAATAATCATCCCCCACAATCCCTTTCGTAATTATTATTGTACTCTCTCAACACAATTGGTTGTTGAATTGTCAGTATCTGTACCACCCCTTCTTGGAAATGGCAATCAAATATGGGAAAAAAAAAAGAAAAAGAAAAAAAGAAAGAGGTAGAGAGAGAGAGAGACAACTATATATATATTATATATTTTAAAGAACAAATATATATATATCACTGGCAAATTTATATCCAAAAACAAAACATATAGGTTTAAGAGATATTTTAGCTTTTGAAATATTTAACAATTGAAGATGTGTTCTCCATTCTTGTTTGTGTTAGTGAAAATTTTTAATCACCATCTCCACCTCGTTCTTCGGTTCGGGAATCCAAAATCGTTATTTTACGAAAATTGAATTGGTTTTTAGTTTTTTTTTTAAATTAAAAACCAAAAACCAAAAATGAAATGGTTATCAAACGGGTCCTAAATAATTAATTTTAAAGATTTTTTTTAGTTTAACGAATGTGGAGATGGTAAGAAAAATAAAATAAAATTTCAAGAACAAAAGTAAGATGTAATTAAATTTTTATGTAAAATTATCAAACTAAAAAAGTATTTAAAATAAATAGATGATTTTTTCTAATTCAACAAGAAGCGGAGGAGTTCAAGGTTTCAAACTTGAGGAAAGTCAAGTAATACCTTAACAAATTGAGTTATATTCATGTTAAATGAAAGTTAAAAGCATCAAGTTAATTTTTTAAACAAAAACTAAAAGAGTATTACATTACAAATATGGAAGAGAGAGTTTAAACCGATCTACGAAGAAAAACACGAATATATCTTATAAATAGTTGAGCTATACTCGTATCCAAGGTATTAAATATCATAGGTTTGGCATAAACATGAAGCTTAAATCGACATTTTCATAGTGTTTGCAAAAAAGATTTTAAACATATGAAAAATATCAACAAAATATCACTAATATAAACATAATATTAATATTTATCCTTTTTAATTTATTTGGAAATAATAAAATAATTATTTGTTAATTTAAATATTTTTTACGAATTTTTATTTTTATAACATTTCTAGAAATATCTATCGACATCGAAATTTTATCAATATTTTCGTAAAATTGAGACTTTTAAAAGTATATTCATATCATAATAGAATTTAATGATAGTGGTTAGTTGGTTAGGTGTTATTTTCATAGGTATTGGAATTTTGTGCCTAAATTAATTATGCATTAAGATTGCCTAAATCTTGAAATCCCAAACTTAATTAAACCAAAGTGGAAACAAAGGAGAAATTAGTCTGGTATGAAATTAATATATTTGTTTGTGTATATGGGACCAAAGTATTACATATAAAGGAAATATCTTAACCATAAAAAGTATGTAGTTAAAGTTTTGAATAAGATTGAATAATGCACTCATCACTCATATTTTCATGTGTGTACATAAGAAATTATGACTCATTATCAAATTTAATACTTGATTTCTATAAATTAGAAGTTGTTGTATTTTTTGGTTAAATATATCATTAGAAAACAAAAGAGAGAGATAGAGAAAGGTGGTTGAGATACATAACTGAATTAATATTAAGAAAAAAGTAATAGAAAGGTTAAATTACATTAATATAGTTCAGCCGTAAAGATATATAATTCATTTTGTTGGGACGATGAGTTAAAATCTCTATTACTGGTTCAAATTTGTTGTATTAAAAAAGACCATTAACAATTTGTGTACTCAATATTCTCCACAAATGATCACACGAATCCCCTTGATCAGTGGAGTAATCTACAAGTAAAAGGTTAACACTTCGATGCTTAAGTGTCGGAATACGTATCAAAGGTTTTTTTTCTTTTGTGTTAGGATTAACTTATCTTTCTTCTGTGTACTTATAGTTTTGTTGATGCAGAGATTAGGCTCCACAGAATTTTCCCAAACTCGCACCAATTCTTCTAAAGAGGAAGAGACCAATACAATCTGCAAAATCAAACCGCTCTAAACCGCTGTGGTTGTTACCATACAAGATTTGATGCCTAAGTTAATATCGAAGTAGAAGAATATCAGGAATAGGGTCTATTCAACATACCTCTAATGTTGGGCCTTAAGGTGTTTCGTCATAGATCAAAGGTCGAATTGGGATTGGAACAAGACAAATCTAGGTCAGTCGGCACGAAGGTTGGGAGAGAAGTCACGAGACTCGGTGCCAAGGCCTGGTCGACCTTGAACGGGCCGGCCCTCGTTGACTTGCCGGCCCCGGTTGGTGACCTCCTTGCGCTTACTGGTTTGTGCTCTTCTCCTTGACCCGATTTCCAACTTCTTATCTGGACCGTTCTATTTCCATATAACAAGTTTCATCATATAGGTGAGGCGGGAGAGCGTCGTCACAAATCTTTCCCAGATTGAGGGACACGGTCAGGAGATTACAAACGACTTTTAACCATATTTATTTCCTTCCCCGAACCACGATGTCATAGAAGGTCAATTGGAGATCAGTGATACTTCCTTTGCACGCATCGATCTCTTCGTTCAGGATCGGAGATCGGTTAGATCAAGTTACTCTCCTCACGTGACACGTGGCAGTCGATCAATTATGATATTTATATTTTTTTCCCTAAGAATACAAATCAAAAAGATTAAATAGATAGAAAGGAAGGGGGCATCCCCTCCCCTATAAATTTTACTAACTTGTCATGACCAAGTTATTCTTGGAGGTGATGTTATAAGTTCCATAACAATTACACAATATTTTATTTAATAATGTGATGATTCAGTGAGTCATATCAATCGAAAATATGAATTTGATTAATATGTTAACATATTATTCTAATTCACTAATGCCATTTTCTGAGTGCAATAAGAAACCAACCGAAAGTTATTGTTTCTCGTTTCAAAAATTTAAAACGTTTCGTAACTATTCCTGTTTTTTTTTCATCTTTTCAAAGAATATTTTTAAAATTGAAAAAAAAAACGTTTCTAAAATTGTTTAGAAATTTCAGAAACAACAAAATCAAGTTTCTCGTTTATGGTTTATATTTCTAATTTTTGTAGATAAAAGTATTATTTTTATTTTAAAAATATTAAAAATAAATATAAACGTATAAAAGGTTTGAATATTTCATTTGAAAAATCAAATCACATATATAAATTTATATGTTTTTAATATAAAATTTTAGAGAACAATAAGCTAGAAAGGATTACCATTCTATTTATTTTTTTAAAAATAAAGAGAACAAGAAATAAAATAATTATTTCTACTTTTTCGGAAAAAAATAAGGAATAAGAAATAAAAAAAAAAAGAAAAAATGATAAAAAAAGAAAAAGAAAAAAGTGGTGAGGGCCGTCTCCTGGGCGTAGTGCCCCACAAGGCCTTACTTTTTCTTCTGACTCCCATCTGCCACAACTAACGTGCCCAAATTTTACATTACATTATTCTTTTTTTTTTTTTTAACTTCAAATTAATTTGTAAATTGATTTTATCCGAAGAAGTTAAAATATATTTTTGATTCTTGAACTTTATGATAAATTAATTTTTGAGTGGGATATACTATCCTTTGAACGATAATTATATTTGTGTATGTTTAATTGTGTATTTATAATTTTAAGCTTCATTAAATCAAAAGATGTTATTTGCTAAGTGATTTTACGAAGTTTTATAAGAATATTATTTACTTTATAGTCTTATATACCCATCAAATGAGGAGGGTTGTCTCAAATTTGAGCACATATTCGTGAATGAGACATTTATTATCATATATATACCTAAGTTCGATGATTTGATTTTCCATCCTACAGTTATTAAACTCAATAATAAAAAAAATAAATAGAGACAAACTTTTTAAAATGTTTCCAAAAATTTAAGCCAAATGTTGAAACTACAAGAAAAAAGGAGTAGTTAAAAACTTGTTTTTATTTGTGACATTTATAAACTAACAATTTAAACATGTTTTTTTTTTTTTTGCCTCAAAATTATAATCAAACTAACAAGTCTTAGTGTTCATATCTTTTTTAATAATATACTCAATGAAAATCAAAGTTCTAAATCTAATTATATATTTCCATGGACTGAGAAATCAAAATGATACCAAAATTTTACAAGATTAATTTAATTAGGAATGCCAAAAAATAAAAAACATGACCCATTTGAAGAATTAATTGGAGCATATATATATATATATATATAGTGAAAAAACAAGAAAAACTATTGCAGAAGAAAAAATGTGTATAATTGATGGGAATTGTTGTGGCATATTTTTTATTAAGTGCCAAAAAGATAAGTTTATTTTAATTCAGACAAACAACTGTAGCCCTCTACCAAAAGTCTCTCTTCTAGTCCACACATACAATTCCCCTAGCTTCTTCCATTTTTGGAATTCAAAATATAGACTCACTTAAAAAATTAAAAAAAAAACTTTTTAATGTATCTTTTAATAATTTGTTATAAAAGATATTTTCTTGTTTAATTTTTGAGCAAGACCCATTTTCAAATTAAGTGCAAAATTATTAATTTGAAAAATTATTATCATGTAATATCAGGTAGATGTCGTTATTGTTTATTGTTTCTAGTTTTTGAGAAACACGAGCATTTGATATACTAGTTTCTTGAAAAACGTTTTTAAAATTGTACAAAAGTTTTGGAAACAGTAAAATAAATTTCTTGTTTATTGTTTTTTAGTATAATAGGTAGGGGTAGGGATTTGAACTTTCAACTTCATAGTTTGATACATGTGCCTTAATCTGGTTGGCTTTTGTTTATTGTTTTTTATTGCACATGTTTTCAGCTTTTTTTTAAATATAAATAAAAGTATTATTTTATCATTTTTGAGCTAGAAAATGTATAATAAATATGAATATATAAATATAAAATAAAATATTTGAATATTTAATTAAAAAATTAAGTTGGCATAAAAAATTTACAGAAACAAGAAATTGTAATTACCCATTTATGTTTCTTTTTTAAATAAAAGCAGAAAGAATTACCAAAATACTATTTTGTTTGTATTTTTTAAAGAGAAAAAACAAGAAACATAAATTGTTACCGAACAGAGCTCCTTAGAAACCAAAAGTCAAAAGTCGAGTACTTTTAAACGGAACACAAATTTAATATAGACCATGGTCGAAATTGAATCGTGGATTTTGGCATTGTTGAATTTTTAAAGTATAGTTCAAAGTACGATATCATGGTGTGTGTGTATATATATACGCGTATGTACTCTAGACCATGATTAGAGACTAATTACAACAATTTTAAACCATGGTTTTCTAATAATCAAAATCATGTGCAGAAAACCAAAGTCCTCTACACCAAATATGCCAAAATTTTTACAACAAAGAGTGTAGGAATAGGAAAAGAGATTGAAAAGGCAAAATGGGGAAACACCATGAAATATTTAAAATGGCATTTTCCCTATATATATATTATAAAATTTAGGGTTTTCAGTTCTCAGTAGTGGGGCCCATCTTCTTCTTCAACCACTGGTGAAAAATTAAACCCTAACCCTAGAAAGAAGGAATAGTGGGTTACAATTTGCCATTTTCAGAAAGCTTTAATGGCCATGAAAAGGGAGCCTTTTTTACCCCTCTGGCCCTCCACTTTCACTTTTTTTTTTTCCTTTCCTTCTTAGTAATGATTTCTCACTTTAAAAGTGTGGCTTTTCATAATTTTGGATAAGGGTCATGAAGAATTTTTAATTTAATTATAGTTTTCATTTTTTTTCTTTTGCATTTGGTTGGTGAATCCAATTAAAATTTTCTATGAATAACAAAGTTGTTGTATTATGGTAACATATTTTAGAAATTGAATTTCAATTTAAAAAATTATTTAAAGTGTATATAATACTATATTTGTAAACTAGCCGGCTAGTTAAATATTTAGTTCAATCTAAAATATTATTAATTAACTAATTAACATATATGTTATAAATTTTGTATAATTAACATATTTATAAAAAAAATTATTTTAATTTTTGTTTAATGTGATTCTACCTTTTAATGGTGCAGTAGGAAGCACTTGGAGCCTTGAAGTACTACTTATCTTGAGATCTCAAGCTCGAGTTTTGCATTGGTCATTATATTGCTGACAACGAGTTACGATTATAGAGATATACTAGTGCAAACAACACAACATCCATTCTGAGAAATTGAGAAAAAAAAAGTCGAATTTAGAATTTGAACATCGAAAACATAAAAATGTTGCTTTCAACCTCTCGACTGCTTAGCCTCTCAATACGAGGGACTACTGTAGATGACAATAACATTGAATTGGGTATTATTATAGGGTTTTTAAAGTCACACCAATTTGTCTGTCTCCAAGTGAAGAATGAAGGATTTTAATTTTGGACACCAACTCTTAATTCTACGTATAGTATTCAATCATATCTTCTACAAAAATTATTCCCCAATTTTTTTCCCTTTTTCTTCTGCTTTCTTTCTTACTTCATTTAAAGCTTTGTCTGTCCTTTCAATCTTATCTCTCCCTTGAGTTGTGTGGTTGGTTGCCTTGTTTTTGGGCTTTAATTCAAGCTCTTGCCCATGCTTTCTTCTTCACATAATGGGGAGGGAAAAAAAAAAAGTACTTTTTATGATAGGGACAAATCGAGGTCTTCCACGTTTTCACAGTAGTATGATATTGTCCACGACTTAAAAGTCTTTGTTATCCAGTTTTTGACAAAATATTAGAAGAACAAGATCCAAATTACTGTAAAAAGGGTCGTGATTTGAATTTTATTCATTCAAATATTAGAATCGCTTTAAGACTAGATTACTCGATTTTCTTTTTGGTGGTCGTGGTTTCTTCTTTAGCATGAAGTTTTCCATGTAAATTATTGCATTTCTGTATTGATGTTTTTTTTAGTTGTAATTTTTTTTTTTGACTTGAGTTGTAATGTATTTATTCTGGCGGTAGAAGTGAAAGGTTATTTTCCAATACTTATATACTCATGATCTTTTTCCTTATCTAATCAATTTGGAACTTTGGTATATCTTTTTAGATTGCGAAATTAATTTGAGAAATCTTATATTATAACATGGATGAGAGCTATCGAATTATATCCTAAAATTAATTTATAAGATAAGATATGGTATAAGAGCATGAAATAAGGTCCACCTTTTTGTTTCGTGTCACATTATGAATCTAAATATGTTAATAATATTGCTCCTTATCATTCATATTTAATTACTTGTTACTATTTCTCATTAGAGTTTTCTACTTCCCTAAGCCCTAAATCTATCCCATTAGGCTCACTCGCTCAACATGAGTCCTCTTGATGACACCTTCAATTGTAGTATCATACGACACATATTCTCTTAAACATGATTAAATAACCAATGAATCTAAAAGCTTAAGCTGATTGGTTAGGGTAAATTTAATCATTTATATTAGATATCCGAACACTGAACCTCTTACTCTGATACCATCTTAAACATGATTAAATGACCAATGAATCCAAAAGTTTAAGTTGATGGAATCATTTATATTAGATAATATCTAATACATATCTTCTATTCTCTTAAGTACAACATTGTGGAAGTGGGAAATTGAACCATTTGATTTTTAGAATGGTAATAGGACAGGTGTCTTATTCATTGAGTTATGCTCGGATTGACACATATTTTCTAATTAATGCAATTGGGGTATCAAGAAAGCACTAAATTTATGAAGTAAACGACAGAGATCTATTAACAACAAAATTGAAATTTGAGATACAGTGATTAAAACCCTTTAAAGTTAAGAATTAAAATAAATACAACCCTATAAGATTCAGAGGCCTAATTTAACAATTTAACATTTGAGAAACTATTAAGACAGTTTTCAATTTTATCCATAAAATTTAAACTATACTATGATGTTAGTTCCCCAAATTTGGGCTTCCATATGTAAATGCCCTTTATGCCACCAGAGCTAACCGGGCCTGAAGTAGGCGTCACAAATTCCAGCCCAATTCTGTGGTGGGCCGACAAACACCGGCCCAGTTATCGAGCACACCGGGCGTGAAGCCCAAACGAAAAGACCTTTTTAATCCAACTAATTTTTTAACACGTGCCTCGAATGTGGCTTCTCTATTTTATTTTATGATATATTAATGGTAACTTTTTAAAAAGGTTAAAAAGTATAGTGATTTATATTTACCGTAAAATAAATTATTTATAAAATATTAAGTTATCTTTCGATATAATTGAATGATTATTAATTACTTTTAAAGTTTAGTAATAATTATCTATATCTGTACAATGTACAATAAAGACAAACTTTATCCTTTAATTTTAATCATTCTTGGTATTACTGGAAGATAATTTTGTCATTCATCTCTCTTCTTCCCTCTCCGGAAATCCTTTAAATTCTACCACTTCTCTCTCTCCTTCTCCCAATTCTCTCTCTCCTTCTCTCAAGTCTCTCTCTCCAAATTCCCTCAAATTTTACCAATTCTCTCTCCCCTCCAAATCGTCAACGGAGAGCTAGAGAGCACTAGCGAGTCAAGGTACACGTATCTAACCTCGAATCCCTTTAACCCCACGTGTTGTACTAAAAAATATATATATTAAAAAATAATTATCTCCCAATAAAACTTCATTTATCTCTCTTAATCATTTCACTAATATTCTTCTTTCTCATTCACTTTTAGACTATTTTTTTCTCCACTCATCCAAATTTCTTATTGAAATTATCATTTTATTTAAATTTGTTTGGAAATGGTAAAGATAGAGAGAGTATTTGGGAAGAGAGAAAATAAATTAGAAAAAAATTAGAGGGGTAGGGAATCGAGGGAGGGAGAGAATTGTAAAGATAATTGAGAGATAGTATTTAGAAAAAGATATAAAATTAGAGGAATTGAGAAAGATAAACTTGTATTTAGATGACAAAATTGTTCTTAGAGTAATAGCAATAAAAATGAGAAATTCCACGGCACGTGTTGCTCATTAGTTAAGATAAATAGCTCATAGGTTGGTTGAATCAATTACTTTATATATTTGTCTACCGTAAATTTTCTGATTTATTTTCTATTCATTTAAAATTATTAAATACTTATACTGAATTTTATAATAAGAAAATTTTATAAATGGCAAAATAATTATTCTATGAGTTAAAAAAATAATGAGATGAGAATTCATTTACTAATTCAATTTTCTAATGATTAAGAAATATAAAAAGAAAAATTAATAATTTTGATCGTAGTAAAAAAGTAATGAATTTAATATGTATTTTTTAATTAAAAATAAAAATTGAGATAATTTAAGTATTACTAAAGTCCAAGGTTAATATAGTAAAAAAAAAGATTTGATTAGACTTTTATAATGAAACGTAACGTCGTAAATCTTACCATTCATTTTATGGATAAATTGGAAAAAAAATAATTAAATATTTTCACGTGCTTTTTATTGTTAATTTCATTAATGTATTTAAATTATTAGTTTCAAGGTGTATTTGAATTTTTATTTTAAAATTTATTTAAATATTAAAAGTGAAAAAAAAATGAAAACATAAAATTTAAAAGTTAATGTTTTGAATAAACAAGCTATGATGTTCATTGGGTAACAACAATCGTATAAATGCAACTAATTATTACTTAAATATATTTTTATATTTTTATTTCCTTAATATTTTTATAAGAGAAGGTAAAACTATCACTATGGTAACTTTTTATAATTATGGGAGCAATTAATTTTTATTTATCAATTTAAATTTTCAACTATTATGAAAAATAAAAAATAAAAGATAACTTAGAAAGATTATGAAAAGTAAAAAATAAAAGATAACATAGAAAGTAAAAAGTGTATGAATTTTAAAATGAAGTGTTTATGGTGAATATAAAAATGTTTTTATTTTTAGTTTTAATTGGTCGTTAATATTTTAGGCGGTAAAACTATCTCTATTTTACATTTTTATAATTATGAGAGGCAATTAATTTTCATTTACTAATTTAATTTTCTAATCATYATAAAAAATCAAAATAATAATAATAATAATAATAATAATAATAATAAATTAACTTAGAAAATGAAAAGTCATTAAATTTAAATGTATGTCTGTAGAGTAATTCACGCTAATCTATTTAGTTCGTTGTTTTATTATTATTATTATTATTACTACTCTCGTAAAACAATAAAACGGTGGTACATAAAAATTATGTTAGGATTTGAGTAAAATGAACATAGTAAAGATAAAATCAACAAATTTAAGTATGAATAAACATATATTTGAAGTACAACGAAAAAATATTAATATTAATTATAAAACAACTAAAAGCAATAATTTCTAGAGTAAGTGAGGAAGATCAAACTTTTGCATCACAATTTTCTAAAGAAGAATTCCTCCGGTGGCATTGAGCTATATTGTCAAATCAAAAGTATCATGTAAAATCTAAAAACTTGAAATTGAACAAATCATCAAGGATATTTTACAAAATTGATGGAAAATAAATATTTTTATAGTTGTAAAATGGACTTATAACTTTTGATATTCTCAACCCTTTTCAAATTCCATAGAATATATATCTTTAATTTATTTTATTATTATTTTTTTATATAAAGGAAGGTAAAACTATCCCTATTCTACCTTTTCATAATTATTAATCATTATAAAAAGTCAAAAACTAAAAATAAAAGATTAAATTAGAAAATGAAAAGTCGTGAATTTTAAAATGAAAGGTTTCATGATGAATATAAAAATACATTTTTTTTTTCTAATTTTGACTGGTCATTAATATTGTAGGTGGTAAAACTACCTCGTTCTAGTTTTTTATAATTATGGGAGCAATTAATCTTCCTTTACCAATTTAATTTTCCAACCATCATAAAAAGTCAAAAAAATAAAAAATAAAAAATAAAACATTAACATAGCAAATGAAAAGTCATGAAATTTTAAAATGAATGTAAAAATAATTTTTTTGTTTTTTAAATTTTGATGGGTCATTAATATTTTAGGTGGGGTGTGTTATGGAAGAAAGTAGAAAATTTCTTTTATATATGTATAATTTGTGTAGTTTATATATGTGTATTATAAAATTTGGTCTCGAGTATTTTATCAAAAGTGAGAGAATAATTTAGATGGGTATGAGAGTGAAAGGAGGATTTCGATGGGTGGGAGAGAGAGAAAATGAAAGTTAAATGGAGGAGAGATGAGTATTAGAGAAACTTAGAATTTAAGACAACCAATCAATATGAAAGGAGATATGGGTAGAAGTGGGAGAAACTTAAACAATGATAACTTAAAAAGAAATACGAAAATAAGGTATTGGATGAAAAATAAAGTTTAATGAGGGTAGACCTGATCGCTAAATCTTGTAGTTGCGAGTTGGAGCTGTCATAGCTTATGGCTAGAGTCATGAGGATCTAATAGAGAGAACAGCAAGAATAATGAGCACGGAGTCCGTCAAGCGAGCGGTAGGAACGGCAGACAAGTGCTTGGTAGGCTAACAGCCCAGTGAACCGAGCGGGACACTCGACGAAGGGGGGTACACTGAGCAAGTACGAGAAATTAGTCCCGCTCTACTTTATTAAAAGCAATGACCACTACGGGAGGTCAAACCAAGGACCTATGCAAGTCGGGGCTCATCCCCATTTAGTATTGGATCAAATAATAGGGGGTCGTAGCATTGACATTTTTTTTTTGATTCAATACAATTAGGGGAAAAGATCGTCAATTCCCTACTGCGACAAGAGAAAGTCACAACGATCATCCGCACGCTGAGTGTCACAATCGCACTTTAACGGAACTCAGAAAGCGATTGTGTGACACTTGCTTTCATCCTCTAGCAAGTCAGCCAATACGAAATCGAATAGCCGGTGGCACAAAGGCAATATGTCGCAACCTCCACCCCCGTTCTCGAGAAAACGGCTTTTGGAAAATGGGTTAGAGAAAAAGGTTTTGGAAAACGTTTAAAAGCATTTTGGAAGTTGTTGTAAGCTTGAATGCAAGAGAATAGATTAACGGCAAGACAAGAATACAACGCAATGTAGGGAGAATGACTAAGTATACCCCCTATAGTACATTCTAAGGCATATTTGCTATGGCAGGCGTGAACATGCAAAGTGGCGAGGAGTCACTCGCCACCAAAAGTACAAGGAAAATAAAATAACAAGCAAAACTAAATAAATGACATAAAAGTATGTGGAAAGAGGTTGTTATGGGCATACAGCCACAGACAACAGGCCCTGGACGAGCATGACCATGACACTGAGCATACCTCTTCTATGCGTCTCTCTCATGGCGGGATATTATTTGTTTGCAGTTTATTTAGGTAGTGTTGGGTAACATATTTGAAAATTGAATTTCAAACTACAAAATTGTTCTACTTAAGGAATATATTCTTAAACTAATAATAATTACCAACTAAATATTTATGTTTAGTTTAATGTAAAATAATATCAATTAATTTTTGTAATAAATTTTGAATAATTATTATTTTACAAGGTTATATAATTTATAATATATTATATTTTAAATGTATTAATTTTAATACAAATAAAATGAGTTTATATGAAATAATATTTATTAAAGTTTTTATTTTTTTTACTTTTAAATATAATTAAAAATTTTAAAGTTTTAAATTCAAAATCTTAAAAAGAAAAAATTATTAAATGCTACCAAATGCATATTCATTAAATCAATTTGATTAAGTAAATATGAAAAAAAAAACAAAGTCTGCATGCCCCCAAACAAATCCTTAGGTATTATTTAAGAAAAGTATAATATTGTCCGAAATATTTCTTCAAGGTACATACGTTTATATATATTATAGATATTGATAATAAAAATAGAAAATAGTTTCAAATTTGTTTTATTTTTACGATTTCTAGAAAAAAGAATAATTAATTACTATTTTGTCCCAATTCTTTCGACATTGGTTTACTTTAGAATTTGTAATTTCAAAATATTCATTCCAATCTTTTTACTTTTAAAAAATTATTATTTTGGTCCCTTCATTTATATTTTTGTCTAATTTATTTAAATTAAAAATATAACACTATGATACACTGTTAATTTTTTTTTTTGAGATGTAACAATAAATTTATATTAAAGAATTTTTTTTATATTTAAAGTTTGTGTTAACATTTTGTAAGAAAGAAGGAAAATGACCATTTTAAAAAATAGAAAGGCTAAAATGTACCAAAATTGAAAATAATTGGACAAAAATTATATTTAAACCAAATAAATAGGAAAAACGAAGGTTTTAAATTTTCAAAAAATGGCAAAGAGAAAACGCGGCTGAATATGAGCAATAGCCAGTTGGACTCCATCTGGGAAGGGAAAACGACGTCGGTTGATCCCCTCACTGACAAACAATCTTTCCGGAAAAAAGAAACAAAAAATTAATTGTAAAATTAATAATAACGAAAGAGAGAGAAAAGGGAAAAAAAAAAAAAGAGAAGCGACGAGCTGAAGCTTAGCTAAATTGGAATTCATTCAGATCACTCTGCATTTCTTCTTCTTCTTCTTCTCCCTTTTTTTAGGGTTCTGCAATTTCACGTCTTCCGATCGCCGAATCACTCACGGCTCTGTTGATTTCCTCTTGCATTTGTTCTGAGATTTTCTAGTTTTCTCAAATCTCACCTCCATCTCTCTCACTGCCGTGTTCTGAATCTGACGAGCTTCGTTTCGACTAGCATCTTTGGCGGGTTGTGATTTGTGTGTAATTTGCCGAGATCTCTTTGTAATTCCGACTGGATCGGACCGGACGGGGATTTGGAGGCTTCCCGATTGCCTATGGCATCGAAGAGGGGTTTGTTGTCCGCTACAGCTGCGCAGAGGGGTAGAGCTGGTGGTGGATCTCGATTTCCTGTTCTACTTGTCATTTTATTCTTGTTTCTCTCCCCCGTGATTTTCTTCTTCAGCCGAGGTTTCCGTTCTGCAGGTTTGTTTGTTGTCTCTAGATTTGTTTCTCGTTCTTGCAATGTAGGTGATTTAGAGATTTTATTTAATCGAAAGGCTAGTTCTCCTATGAAGATTGATGCTGCCGACACTTTTCTTCTTCCTAAGGATGTATCGATTTGTCAACTTCATGGATGTTTTATTCTGTTTTCGTCTTACGAAATTCAATTGCTGATTAGTGGAGTGGAAAAAACCCGACTGGTCACGATAAATTTGTGTCGGTGCCTTGGATGTTTTCAATTGTACCGGGGAAATTTTAGAATAGTTCGGAGAATACAGATGTGGACGTTAGAGGTTGTCGGTCACTCGGTCTTAGTTAATCTTAGAACACCTTGCGGAAGTTGGTCTTTGAGTTGATGTCATGCTTGATTTTGTTTTTTTGTTTTGCAGATCTTGAAATTGTTTCGAATGGCTCTCTGCAGCGGGTAAGTATCAATGTGGTTGATTTTTCTTACCATTCACAGAGGGTTTAGGACCTTGTGGTTCAGGATGCTTTTCTAGTTATTCTAAGACATACGACTTGAGAACGCAGGATGTTGGATGGAGAGAAAGGATAGCATTGCAACAGATCAAGTCTCTTTTCACTAAAGAGGCAAGTGCTTGTTGATTTAGATAGAATGCATCTAGTTATTTCTGTGGTATCACAGTTTTATGCTTTGGTTGCTATGCAACAAACGATGTAGTTTCACTATTTGTTTGGCCTACTCTCTCACAGGAAAAGATTATCAATTATATTTCAGGTAATTGATGTGATTGCTGCTAGCACAAATGATATGGGTCCCTATAGTCTTGACCATTTTCGAAAAAATAATTTGTCAGCCTCGTGGAAAGTAAATGGTCAAGAGGCTACGCTTGATGGCATTTCTGAGGTTGGTTTGGCCTCATCCTTTATATCTATGACGTGGTGGATTCTTCTTGTTTTACATTTTTCCTTCTTGTCCTGATCATTCTCATATGTCTCTGTTTGTAGAAAAACCAAATTTTTGTTGATATTGGGAAAGAAATACCCAACAGCAAAGAGATCAAACATACAGGTGGGTGTTTGAAATCTTTCATGTCGTGTAATAATTTATACCTTGATGTTCTTTTCTTTGATTGATTTAGTTATCTTGTGCAGATGCTGGTTCCCAGTCTATGGATAGTCCTGTAAAACGGGCTAGAAGGGTAATTATCAATCTTAAATGATCTGCATTTCTTATTTTCTGTGATTTTTCACTTTGAAAACTAGTGTTAGGTTTACATCATTCATATATTAAGGGGTGATACTCTGTTATCTTAACCTGTTTTGGTTAGATTTGTCGTGTCATCTTATTTTATTGTATTTCTAAATTATGTATGCTGCATTTGCATTTACCATGGGTTTTATACTTAAGTTTAGCTACTTGTGCAGCAACTACGAGAAAAAAAACGTGAAAAGCGTGCTACTCAGTTGCTTCAACAGGATGACGATATTCTTATAAAACTTGAAAATGCTGCTATTGAGCGCTCAAAATCAGTTGATACCTCCGTTCTGGGTAAATACAGTATATGGAGGAAAGAAAATGAGAATGAGAACTCTGATTCAACTGTACGCTTGATGCGGGACCAAATGATTATGGCAAGGGCATACTTGGGTATAGCAAAGATGAAAAACAAGCTTGACCTGTATCATGAACTCCAGACTCATTTGAAAGAGAGCCAACGTGCCTTAGGAGAGGCAAGTACTGACGCTGATCTGAACCGAAGGTAGCATCATCGTTTCTACATCTTCCCACTTTTTTTTTGGGAGAATTGTAACTCGAAGAAATTTCGTCACAGTTACCTGATCTTTTGCTGTTTTGTATATTTTCTATATTGTAACTCAAAGTATCATCTGTTGTTCGTTTATTTTGTTTGCAGTGCTCCTGATAAAATAAAGTCCATGGGCCAAATTTTGTCAAAGGCAAAAGAGCAATTATACGACTGCAAGTTGGTTACAGGAAAGCTAAGAGCAATGCTCCAATCGGCTGATGAAGAAGTCAGAGGATTCAAAAAGCAAAGCACTTTTCTCAGTCAGTTGGCTGCCAAGACCATACCTAATGGAATTCACTGCTTATCCTTGCGTCTAACTATAGACTATCACCTTCTTCCCCTAGAGAAAAGAAAATTTCCTAGAAGTGAGAATTTAGAAAACCCAAATCTTTATCATTATGCTCTCTTTTCAGACAATGTCTTGGCGGCATCAGTCGTTGTCAACTCAACTATTGTGAATGCTAAGGTATCTGACCTGCCTCTAGCACCTGAAGCTTTGTGTGTGTGTGTGTGTGTGTGTGTGTTTTATTTTTATTTTTATTTTTTTTCTGAGAAAAGCTTGGGTGTTCATAAACATATTTTTTGCATTACGTTCCAAATTCAATACAAGCACAAATTTTTATTGTTAAGAGAATTACTAGTCCCATTGGTGATAATTGCGACAGATTCAGAATATTTTTTTCTAGCTCATAAGGCATTTTTATGGTACTGTGGCTTCAATTTTTTTGAGAGATTAAGGACTGCAGACAAATCCTTGTGGTAATTTCTTTCTTTTTTTATTTATTATTATTATTATTTTTATAGAAAATCCTATTTTGTTCTTTGATTGGATGACTTATTCCATTTTGGTTCATAAACCTTCCATCATGTTGTTTTTGTCTTTAATTTTTCATAGAAAGATGCTTTTTGTTTTTCTTTCATTTACTTGATTAGACAAGTGTCCGAAGTCGCATGTAGCAAATGGAACAATATATTTTGAAATGAATTTATGTGTTGAGGTTTTTATGAAGCTATTTTATTTGATGGTTAAAGGAGAAAATAACATTTTAAATTTTAAGAACCAGTATGAAAGTTAAAAGAACTAAAATAGGATTTAAACAAAAATTCTATTTCATTCCTTCTGAAGTTTTTGTTACTGCAACCCATATGATGATTACCTTTCTACATTTGTTGGATGCAAAGAGTGAAGTTATACTATCAGGTCACATATTTGCTAGTCCTTCACCTATATGTTGTTCCTAACTAGATAATGTATTGTTGGATATATTGCAGGATCCTTCAAAACATGTATTCCATCTTGTTACAGATAAGCTTAATTTTGGTGCCATGAACATGTGGTTCCTGTCAAATCCTCCTGGAAAAGCCACAATCCATGTTGAAAATGTTGATGAATTCAAGTGGCTAAATTCATCTTACTGTCCAGTATTACGTCAACTTGAATCTGCTGCAATGAAAGAATACTATTTCAAGGCTGGACATCCAACCACTCTTTCATCTGGTTCGTCAAATCTGAAGTACAGGAACCCAAAGTATCTTTCTATGCTTAATCACCTGAGGTTCTATCTCCCTCAGGTATATCCCAAGTTGGAAAAGATTCTGTTTTTGGATGATGACATTGTTGTCCAGAAAGACATGACAGGATTATGGGATGTGGATCTTCATGGTAAAGTTAATGGTGCAGTTGAAACCTGTGGCGAGAGCTTCCACCGTTTTGATAAGTATCTAAACTTCTCCAATCCTCATATTGCAAGAAAATTTGATCCTAATGCATGTGGATGGGCCTATGGGATGAATATGTTCGACTTGAAGGAGTGGAAAAAGAAAGACATTACCGGCATATATCATAAATGGCAGAACTTGGTCAGTTTTCAAATCTGTCTACTGAGTTTTTTTATATTGATATTTAACCAAATATTCAGCTACATATATTTCCTCATCAAATTGACTTAGATGTTCATTTTCCCCCTTTTTTGTTGTCAGAATGAAGAAAGGTTACTCTGGAAGCTAGGAACATTACCTCCAGGATTGATTACATTTTATGGACTAACACATCCACTTGACAAGTCGTGGCATGTGCTTGGTTTGGGTTACAATCCAAGCATTGACCGGTCAGAGATTGAGAATGCAGCAGTCATACATTACAATGGAAACATGAAACCTTGGCTTGAATTGGCTATGACAAAATATCGTGGCTATTGGACCAAGTATATCAAGTACAATCATCCTTACCTTCGCCAATGCAAGTTAAATGAATAAGGCTGATTTTAAAGGTCTTAGATAATGAACGAGAATTCTCGATCTATCCCGTAATGAGAGTTGTGCTGCTATATCTCTCGCACAAAAACATTGGTTGGTTCCCACATTAGATTGGGGGGGCTGGGGTATACTCATAACATGTTTTAATATGCCCCTCTTCCCTATTTCTCTCTTTATAATTCATTCCATTCATTCCCATTCTCGTACCCTCTGGTACAAGATATGATATTCATTCCCTTGTTAACATGTAAATCCATTAATTGTATTTTGCTGTTAGCCAAACTTGAATTGGATTAGGAAGTCCATGCCAATTGGCTGTAATTTTTGAACAACCGACAATCTGCTTCTTTAAATCCATTATCCATAGTATAAATTATAGATTCAGAAGTTGATGCACCATGATTTTTTTTTTTGTTAATTGGAGGACTGGATTCTGATATTACTCAAATATTGGTACCGCAACTACAAGCTTACATCAATTTTCTTAAAACAATTTGCTCTCCCCATGTTCTGTTTTCCAATTCTTGTTCCAACTAGCAGCCAAATACTAAAATTTCTTCTAGATTCATGAATGGTTAGCTTGATGTTTCAATAGTTCCTTCAGTAGTATAATGTTCTTTGCCTATATTTTATGGTAAAGGTTCATTATCTTCTGGTCCATCTGGAAGAGTTTCTTATGATTAACTTTAAATTTGTTGAGATCCTATTGGCTGAACAGGTGGATTGGTCGTCGATCTTGGAATGTGCTTGTCTTTACCTTTCCTCCTTTCCTTGAATGACAGATTTACTTCTGCTTTTATGTTGATTTGATTTTCATGAAAAGGGTATTAGTCAAGCCTTGTTTGGAGCAAAATGCAATGGAAGTTATAGATTTGTTGTGAAAGATACTCTGAGTTGACCTCTTCATTGCCACTTATCCGGAGATTAGCCCTTCATTATCATATATTAATGATATGACTAATCAACTCCATTTAATTTTGTTATTGTTTGCAGGTGCCAGAATCCACTTATTAATGGATTCTTAAAGCCTCGACTTTGGTAGCTACTTTCTTCATAGTTGCTCTTTCTTTTCCATAATTAATTTCCCAAAGTATCATTCAGCCAAGAACCCCCTTTTTGTGTGATATTGCTTGTTTTGTTTATATGCAATTAATCGATCGACAAAATCTTGACTCTTAGTCCATCTTCTCAAGCACTGCCTTTTTAAGCAGAGATATATTCTTGTGAATTGATTCCCATTTGATTGATCTATCAGATTTTACAAGATGCGAAAACTGATTTGAGGTCTGCTGAGGAAAATTTACACGACCAGGTGTGATGTGGTACAAGTTCTATGCTCTTATGAGAATTTGTGGTCTCCTCTGCCTTCCTTCTTTATATGGAAAAAGGTTAGTTTTAGAATATGTTGAGAATTCCATAAGTAGTCAAGGAATTTTGCATGATATTGAAATCCAAAAAGTGTGGTTTTGGCACATTGGTTTGTGCATACTGAACCAATTAGTTTTGAACAAGTTGGATTCAAGTAGTGGTGCCCAAACAGAGTCTAAGAAATGGAAAGTGAAAAAGGCGTCTTTTCTTTCTCTCTCTCTCTCTCTCTCTCTCTCTCTCTCTCTCTCTTTTTTGCCCTAAGTTGAACCTCATACAAGATGTGATGGGTGTCTCAAAATAAGCCAAGTTATTAGAAGTTGGCTTTTCATGGGGGGATGGCCTAAATTTGGAATCCAAAATTCTCCACCATTGCATGTGGGACTCTGGTCTTATGTTGTCATTCTTTCTTTTACAACTAGTGCATTAGTGATAGTTCTACTTCATAAGGTTGTCTCCACAAAAGAAAAATAAAGTTTTAGACTTTAGACTAATTCGATTGTGTGATTGGATGTGAATTTTTTGCAAAAGTATTTTTAGCGAATTAAAAATATTCGGCTGGTTCCAAAATTCAGTGAGCACTAATTAGTTTTTTTAAAGTGATTTGTATTGTTTTCCTGACTTTCAAAATCATTTTGACTAGTCTTTTTTATTTGTGTTCTTGTCGGGTCTTTTAATCATGTTGCGTCTGGATTGGTTGTGAGATTCATATTTTTTCTTTCACTTTTGCAAAAAAATAAAAGTCATACCAAATTCGTGAAAATTTTGAAAACCACTTATTGCTATTTTAAAAACCATACTAAAACAATCTTTAATTCTACTAACTTTTGTCTTAAAAGAAGAGATATGAAAGCATACACTAATTGGGAATTTAATAACATTTAAAACCCTATCTCTAAATCTCTAATTAGAATATTAGCTGATTGGGTGGGGCATTGGCATCCACACCAACAAAAAAAAAAAAAAGGTCTGTTTCTTCTTTTTATTTAACACATCAAGTTTAAAGGGTTATTTTATCTCTAATTTATAACGATCGTTTTCAAGTTTTTTCTTTTGTATATTATTTTCTTTATTTTTGTTGAAAGGTTTCAAGTTTTTTTCTTCGTTGGTTTATAAATTTGTTTACTAATTTGTAGCATGGCCATTTTTAAGTTCCCTTATTTCTTTTTTGGAGATGAGCTTTTAGTAATAACATTTTGACATCGATAAAATAATGAGGATACTCGAGCTGTTCATTTTGTTTGGGTCAATAGTGTTTACTCCAACTTTATTTCATACAAACAAAAAAGAAGTCAAATGTTCAGTTGCAAGAATGATATTTCAGTGTTTACTCCAATTTTCCTTTGTTTTCCAACTCTTCAAGAATTAACTGTGAGCTAAAATTTGAAGAATTATCGATTACTAAATTTGGCCCAGTAGAATTATCAAATTTGCACCAATATCTTGAAATATAAAATTACATACGGGTGTGATGCGAGTCACACACACTTTGATGCTTTAGGTAAGAATCGAGACTTCTTATAAAGAATAGCAAGAAGTAGAGTTTTGTAGTGAACCTTCAATATAAGTCATTTCTTCTATTTATAGAAAGGAAATCGTTTCTTCTTAAGATATCTTCTTATTTTTGAATAGTTGAGCCATAGATATAATTCCGAAATTGTCAAGCATTCTTTGGATTGCCAATGGGATTCAAAAACAACCTAGGCCGACCAACCAACTACTGGGCTGGTTGGCCTTGGCATAGCGTCGAGACTAGGTGCCAAGGTCGAGACCTTGGCTGGTTGGCCTCAATTGGTCGGCCAAGCACCGAGGCATTGGGTATTGGCATCATAGTGCCGGTGTCCACTCGTGGTCAATGCCTCACTGTTTTGGTTGTCGTTGTTTTTGACCAAACTCTTTAAACAATTGTTAAGGCTCGTGGCCTCTTTTTGTCTTGAGCAAACTTATTGATTATTTCCGTTCATTCAATAAAAATAAGGTTTTATTCAACTCATATAACACGCTCAAAAGATATATTGAACTACACTGACTCTTAAAATGGCCGCTTATATACCGATGTCAAAATTCCCTTTTTTTTAATAAAAATATCACCTCCCAAAATACAAATGCGATGATTCAAACTCAGACCTCTTAGAACAAGAAGTAAAAATACCTTAACCATTGAGCTATGTCCCTATCGACCAAAATTCCTTACCTTTTCAAACATATACATATCCAATAGATAAACGACCCTAACATGTATCTTAAAATGTAATTGTAATTACAGTAAAGGTGAAGTGATGCTTACCTTGGCCAAACTGAATCTGCATATAGTAAGGGAAAGCCTCTTACTTTAGATGCATCTAAAGTAAATGGAGTCATTGGATAAGTTCCACCTACCTCACTGCCCGCCCTTAAACAAGACGAAGAGTGTATTTGGGAGTGATTTTGACATGATCAAAATTACTTTTATCATTGTCAAAATCACTTCTCTTGTCATTGATCGTGTTTGGCAAATTAAAAATTGATTTTATTAAATTTATTTTTAAAGTATCACTTAGATAGTGATTTTGAAAAATCAATTATACTTAAATCTATTTTTTCAAAATCACTAATTCTAACATCACTCCCAAACATACCCTAATTAGCTTTCTTTTATTTCCTCACACGTATACTCTTGAGAACGGTTGGCTGAATATTTATTTGATTAAAATAAATAATAACACTTATAAGAAGGTCAATCAATATAATTTGTATATATAAAGTTGAACCCAAAAAGGCTTAATCCTAGCTACCTATAGATGGGCATGAAACAGCCTGTAATGAAAATAAATGTATATATCAGAATTGAGAAAACAAACAAAGAATAATATTATTGTATGTGCTGATTAATTAGTTGAATAAAGTAGAGATTAAGTAATAATGAGAAATAGGCGACAAACTATAAGACTAGCTCGTACAGTTGCATGCAACCAAACCAACACACACGACACAATCTAATTGATAGGAATGACGCAACAGTTCAAATTTCCTTAACCCATCAGATTCCTTCCCACTTCTCGACTTCTCCAATGCCAAAATCCCTCTTGTCTTTGCTTTGCCTTTTCACCTCTCTCTCTCCCTCTTTTAAATTCCCTCTCTCCCTCTTCTCTCTTCTTCATCTTCTAATCATCTCCCTCTCTCTCTCTCTCTCCCCCTCTCTCAAACCAAGCTTTAAGCCTTAATTAAGCCATGCCAACTCTCTCTGCTTCTTCTGATAATCCTCTTGTTTTGGACTCTTCTGTTTCCCAAATCCCGTCTCAGTTCGTCTGGCCCGAGGCTGAGAAGCCGTGCCATGACTTGCCTGAGTTTCATGTCCCTCCTATTGACTTGAACGCCGCCTTCGTCTCCGATGACCCAACTGCTCTCTCCGAGACGTGTCGCCTTCTCAACCAGGTTTGTTGAACTACTACGTACCATTGAGCTCGAAAGTTTAAGTTCTTTTGTGAGAGTTTGTATATAACACTATTACTCATTGTTTGGTTGGGTTTAATTTGAATATTAACTCACATGATTTTTTTTTTCATACTTTGATATCATGTTAAACTCTCGGTTTATCATTTAAACCAAAAGGCTTGAATTCGTAGTTTACGATATATTTAGGTCGAGTTTGATAACTGTTTTGGTTTTAGCTCTCCGTTTTTTAAAATTATGCTTGCTTTAGCACATTCTTTGGCATGTTTTTCACCTTTCTTAAAATTTGGTTTGACTTCTTGGTCTATTTTAAAAATATAAAAATAAGCTTTTAAAAATCTATATTTTCTTTAGTTTTCAAAACTTGACTTATATTGTGAAAATATTAAAAAAAAAAAAAGAAAATAACAAACTAAAGAAATAGATGAATAGAAGTAGTGTAGCTTACTTTTTAAGAATAGGAAACAAAAAATGAAATGACTATCAAACATGTCTTTAATTATTTCATTCGTACTTTTAGCACTTCCCATCGTACTCGTGGGTTTTAAAATTAACACAAGACCCAAAAGGTAACTATCAATAACATTATGTAGAAAGTCTTGCTTTAAAATACCATGTTAAACTATCATTAAACTAAAATTAACGGCGTATATATTTAATCTTTTATTTATATTCTTAACAGGTATGCCAGAAGCACGGTTTCTTTCTCGTGGTTAACCATGGCGTCGATGCGGAGCTAATAGCGAAGGCGCATAAGTTCATGGAGTCGTTCTTCGGCATGAAGCTCGAGGAGAAGCAGCGGGCTCGGCGGAAGGCGGACGAGCACTGCGGCTATGCCAACAGCTTCGTTGGGAGATTCTCGTCCAAGCTTCCATGGAAGGAAACTCTCTCTTTCAGATATTGTGCTGATGCTGCTTCCTCTACTCTTGTTGAAGATTACTTTGTTGAAGCTTTGGGAGAAGATTTTAGAAATGCTGGGTAAGAAAAATCTCTATATAATCCAAAACATCAAAAGGGAGTTTAATCTTCATGTTTTGATTTTGTTATTTGTTTGAGTATATGTGCCATGATTTAGTCCCTATTATTAAAAAAAATTCAATTTAATTCTTTACGTTTTAACATTTTTCAATTATATTGATTTCATCCGTAGATATTAAATATAATTTATGATAAATTTACATGGGAAAATTTAGAGGACAAGTAATAAACTGGACCGACCAACCAATTACAAAGGAATATTTGGCTTCTTATCATCTTCACCATCATTGAAAAATTAACAACTCATTCTATTTTAAAAAATATTTGTTTTTTCATTTCTCTCTTTCCGTTGTCTTTTAATGACAGTGACTGTTTAAAAAGCCAAATATTTTCCTTATGTTTCATAACATTTTAGAGATTTGAAAGAATTATAAAGTTTTCTTCTTTCAAATTTCCATCAACTCACCAGGAAGCTTACCATCAACGATTTACTAAAAAACTACCGACGTAAAAGGTATAATTAAAAAATAATGTTAAAAGGAAAATACTTAGACTCATTTTACTACTAAATGTTGGACAACTCATTATTATTTAAAAAAAAAATTTATGTTTTTGTATTCTCTCTCTATTAGTTATTAAATATTTAATGCAAGGTCCCTCCATATTGTTGGAGAGACAAGTATTTTCCATGTTAAAATTAAGGATTACATTGAAACTTTTTGAACGTACCCTGACATAACCCTGACATAACTAAAATCAAAAGTTGCTTTTCTCTCTCCCCTCCAAAGTATCCATACTCAATGCCTTATTTTAAAACTTTTTACAAGGAAGAGAGACAAATGCGAATTTTTTTTTCAAATAACTAAAAAGAGTGGTCGACGATAAGATAGATGCGAATTGCACCTAAGTATTTTTCCCTATCAAAATCTCGCTGGTCGGGTAGCAGGAATTTCTCGCTGCCTAGTCGGTAAGAAAGTTCTGTCATTTAAACAATAGAAGCTAAATTAGAAAAAGAAAAAAAAAGAAAAAAAAGAAGAAACACTCCAACATTAAAACTAAAACAACAAAAAAAGACATATATGTTGTAATGTAACATAGTTTAGTACAATTAATTTTGTTCTGTTATTCAGGAAGCTGTACCAAGAATACTGCGAGGCAATGAGCAAGCTGTCGCTGAGAATAATGGAGCTTCTGGGGATGAGTTTAGGAGTTGGAAGACAATATTTCAGAGATTTCTTTGAACAAAATGATTCAGTTATGAGACTAAATTACTACCCACCTTGCCAAAAACCAGACCAAACTCTTGGAACTGGCCCTCACTGCGACCCTACTTCCTTGACCATCCTTCACCAAGACCATGTCCATGGCCTCCAAGTTTTCGTGGACCGCGAGTGGCGCTCCATCGCCCCCAACCCTGATGCTTTCGTCATCAACATCGGTGACACTTTCACGGTAACTCACTCACCTCTCTGATTAGTACAATATAAGTGACTATAATATATTTGTACTACTGTCCTCATTGTCGGTTGGGTTTGAGATGAAATCGTGAATATGAATAGAAAATGTGATAAAATTTAAATATATGCCGACCTGCCAACTTAAGTTTTTAGTTTCATACTGAATTTTTTAACCTGGATTTATTTAGTTCTTATACTTTAAAAAGTCTTTTAATATCGTCTTTGAAAATTTTAGATTAGGTTTTTTAATACGGTTTTTGAAATCAATTTGTTGGACAATTCTTAAACTAAGATAATTTTATTTATGGGTGTTAAAACTAATGGAGTTAACTCTATGGACACTTTTTTAAATAACAATATAAATAGTAACTATCAGGGAAAATGTTATTGTGACTAGAGATGAGGGATACAAGAATGAATTCGAACCCCGACACCGTGGTTTGTAGCCACGTGCTTTAATCCTCTGAGCTACATGTCCCACCTCGTCTCCATTGGATCTATTCCTACAGTAGCCTAAAAAAATAACCTTTCCTCTCACCAACCATTTACCATTTTGGGTTAAGACGATGTGAAAGCATCTCTCTATAAGAATGATGCGTTCCAAGGTGTGGAGTGAGAAAGGAAAGTTGGAGAGGAGGGGTTTCATAGTTGGAGTTTGAATAAGACGGCCTTTTCATTTTTCATTATTTTTCCATATTAAATATTGAAAAGTACCAATACCATATCCGAGTGTTGATGGATTCTCAAATCATGGAAGCATGGTTAAGAATTGATAGTTACTATCTATACTAACAAGGTGTACATTCTTTTTCGATTGTTGAGTAATCATAAAAACTCCAAAATTAAGCATGCTTAACTTGAAACGACTCTGAGTTCGGTGTCCTCTGGAGTCAAAGATTTATTAGATATTTTTAAAAGTTAATGAGAACTAAATATAGACAAATCGTTATAGAATAAAGAATCAAACTTTGTAATGGAACCTTTAAACATGATATCAGAACATGTCATATGTTCGAATATCCTTAACATGATCATAGTTTCATCCGATCGCTATAACTTATCGATTTAAGCTTTTAAATTTAGTGGTAATTGACCGATCGACGACTCGATTTTTGTGTTTCAGGCGTTGACGAATGGACTGTACAAGAGTTGCTTGCACAGAGCAGTGGTGAACGAGGGAGCTGTGAGGAAATCTTTGGCTTTCTTTCTGTGTCCAAATGAAGAGAAAGTGGTGAGTCCACCAAGCTGTTTGGTTGACGAGAAAAATCCAAGAATTTTCCCGGATTTCAGATGGCCAACTTTGCTGGAATTTTCTCAGAAACATTACAGAGCTGATGATAGAACCCTAAATGCCTTCTCCAACTGGCTCTTCCAAACAACACTTTCCACCAATTGACATCACATATTATTCCACAATAATATCAACCCTTCTTCTTCCTTCTTCTTTTATGTAAATTTTAATCAACCTATAACAAATTACATCCCTATCTCGTATTTTCCACGCGTCGTTTTGGAAAATGATTTCGAATGTTTTACTAGTTTGTGAGATCAGGTTATTATATGATCTTAATGTTCTATTAGTTGATTTTAACGGGATTGATACACGTACGAACGGGTATTGATTTTCGTCGAAGTTAAATAATGGAATTTTTAGTAGAGGAGTATGATTTCTTAAATCTCACAAATTATAAAGCATTGACATTGTTTTGTGAAGGAGTACAAGGATTCATGGTTTGTAAAATAAGTGAAGTATGAGAAGTTGTGGTTTGTAAATTATGTCTATGAATAAAATAGTTTTTTATTTGAAAATTTAAAAACCTCTCAATTTAAATATATGTCAATTACCGTCTCGCTTTAGAAAAGTAGATTTTATGTTTATAATTAACTATTAATTTTTTTTTTTGCTACATTTACAATGACTTTAACAAATTGATAAGGTCAAGATAATGTGATCTTAGATCTAATAGATAAACTCAAGTTATATAATGATTGGATTTTTGGTATCTGACAACAAATTTCAGTCTTTAATAAATATTTTCTCGTTACATTCTAAAATATTAATAATAATAATAATAACGTCAATAGATATATCCTCTCAGATTCTAAAAAAAAAAACAAACAAACAAAATTTGAGATGGAAATTTTATGTACGTAGAAGCAATTAGCATCATAAAAATTAATTAATATATCATTAAACTATGTGATAAGATATTATATCCCAAGGTTGTGATTAATGTTACAAATTTCTCATGAAAAGGAAAGCCTAACTTAGTGTGAGTTCCTTGAGAGTTAAGATGGTCTTGTTTGTCAACAAATTAACAAGCTACTCTACTCTATAATATATAGTTTTTGTGGACATATAATAGCGCCTATAAGTCTATAAGTTTTATCCTATCAACTTCTTTTCATAATTCGAATATTTTTTTAACAACCAATCAACATTCTTATTTAGCTGACTACTATTAAATTTTTGACAAGTACGAGAGAAATATATAAAAAGATAAACATAGATGTATATATATATATATGTATTCTGTTTTTCAAAAAATTAAAGAACTATCAAATTTTTTTTATTAGTGATTAGTAGAAAGATAGTGCTAACGGATCAATTCCTAAATATTTTTCTATTTTCACCTGTTATGTATATATTTTTGGTATCTCCTCTGACCAATATGTCTGTTTTCTTTAACCAATATTACAATTCATGTGAGAAAGGGAGATTCAAAAGCTCTGACACATTGTAATTTACACATTGGAAAATTACAAATATATTTTTATTTTTTTTAATTTTTGAGTTTAACAAATATAAGTTGGAAATGAAATTTTCAAATAAGGTATATAAATATCTCTTTTATCTTGACTTGCACTCAACTTAACAATCATATGTTAATTTGGTAACATCATAATCTTTATCCTATAATTGAGTGGAGAGATAAAGATAGAAAATCAAATATCATTTTTCTTTTTTGGCCATTTAAATTCATTTTAACTAAATATATTTTATCATTTTTTGGTACAACAAATATATGTGAGTTAGGATTCAAACTCACGATCTTTTAGTCAATAATATATATTTTAACTAATTGAGTTATGTTCAAATTGATTTTATCATTAGTATTTATACCTGTGTTTGTCATATTTTTGTTGACATTCTTTTATATTCTATTAATATTTATATTTATGATATGGATCGACACCTATTATTAATATCCAACTTTCTTTATTTATAAAAATATCTACCTATGTGGCCTTGGTAATTTCAATAATAAGATCTTTTCTACTCATTTGTTTTTTTTCTCCCTAAAAAAATACTCTTAACATTGTTTTCATTCTAATTCTTCTTGATTTTCTGGTTGCCCTATCTAATATTCATCTTATAATATTTCTCCACTAAAGATTCTCCCAAGGATATGCTATGGGTAATTAATTTGATCCCATGAATTAACGTTTTTTTAGTACACATTTACCGTATGCTAAATTCACTTGAAGTAAGGTCAAATAAATGATGCGAGCCAAATTATTTACGTCAAGGTAGCCATACCAGATCCAACCGGTCCACCCGATCCCACCCAAAGATACATTTTCACCGTCATATTCTTTACTACGTTCAATTGACATAGGAATGTGTTGAACTTATCATCACATTGGTGTTCAAATACTGCCTACAAAAAGAAATCTATAAATTATTAAAATGTTTTGGGCAGTTTTTTATATTTTAGAACTCCTTTATGAAAAAATGTTTTTAAAATTGGGAGTGATTGATAGGTAAAATTTAAAAGTTAACATTTACGTACTAAAAAAATTTATATTTTAAAAAAATCATTTGTAAGAACACAGTTTAAATTAAATAAAGAATAACAATAACAACTCTCTACTAGAATCTTTATTTCTCGAGTCCTTCACCATAATAATTAAATTAATTATTGAGACATCTTATTGATTACAATTTCATTTTTTAATTTTTAATTTTTGAATATTATGCTTCGAATGGGATAGTTTTGAAACTTTTTTTTTACTACAAATTTTTAAACTATTTGTAATGAAAATGAAAATTACTTTAGAAAATATTTATAAAACTATATAGTTTAAAACCATATATTTGAATAATAGTTTTTTTTAAACACATATAGCTAGTGAGAAATTGATTGAAAAATACTAATTACTAGACTATTTTGTAAAGGATAAAATTATGCCTTAAGTCACAAAAATTGTGTCTTCAAAATACAATTTCACCGGGTTGAATGTTATGTCACTAAAACTACCATATTATCTCCTAAATATTTTTAAAAATACCATTTTTGTAATTACTTTTAAAAAATACAATATGTTTATAAATATTATTAAACTATATAATATTAATTTTAAATAAACCCATCTTTTTCATGCATGACAATGACTTTCATTACGCTCCCATGCCATAAGGTTTAATTTATTATATTTTGGGAGCTACAAGCTTGAGCTTTTTGGTTGATTCTAAATTAAAATATTTTTAAAACATTTGAATGTATTTTTATTTTATGTGTCAAAAAGGATAAGTTTGCAATTAAAAACAAAATAAACAACAAAAGCCTCAATCACCCAACGGCCTCTACAATGTCCCTTTTTTTATTTTATATTTTCATTTAAATTTATATGAATAGTTCGTAACATGTTTTAAATTTTGATGTCTCAATTTTACAGAAATGTTGATGAAAGTATCGATAATATCGATGTCGATGGATATATATTTCTAAAAAAATCCTCAAAAAATATTTAAATGAATAAATATGAATTTAATCCTTTTTAAATAAGTTAAAATTCTTTCTTATTAATATTATGTTCACACTAGTGATATTTCGTTGATATTTATATATTGTATCGATTTTTCTTGTGATATTATAGAAATGTTGATTCACAAACCCATAGTAATGTTGTGTGAAAAAAAGCTAATCTATAAACCGCTATTTAGACTCCCTTCAACAATGGAGCACATCTTAGGCATTGTAGAAAAATGTTTTTTTTTTCTTTTTTGAGTACAAAAAATTGGCGGTATGGGCCAAAGCGAGCATAACAAGCGGTAATTGACATATATCTCTAACCAAAAAGTTGTGAGTTTGATCTCCCACCCTTACATATTGTACTAAAAAAAGAAAACAAATTGGGGGTATGAAAGTTTGAATCTCCAACTTCAAATGAAAGAGTATATATCAATTACCGCTAATCTATACTTGGTAGAAGACAAAACATATATATAATTCAACTGTTTAAGACTGTAATAACTTATGGTAAAATCAAATATTTGAATTTCGAACTATAGTTCCTTTACTAATTTTGTGCAACTTCTTTTTCTTTTTTCTTTCCTTTAAAGAGTATACTTAGTGTTAATATTCAACTGAAATGGGCTTTATGTAGTTAGCCCACTATTAAACAGGCTTTAATTGCCACTGGCCCAGGAGCCCAAACCAGTAGAGTAAAAGAAAATAAAATGGCCCGAAAAAGGGTATACTAATAGGGATAAGTACGTGTATATATAGACCATTTTAAGAAGCTAATTACATAAATGGGTTAAATCTTTATAATTTAAAATTTTGTTAAAATAGAAGCGAATTTAGAAGGGTAGTTATGTAAAATTTACCAACTTTCCCGTTATAATATGTGATTAATTAACAATCTTTTGTCGAGGGATTAGTTTGTCGACTTTTCGCACATCTATCATGAAGTCAATTCTTCGCAGACTGGCTTGTCCGTCGGGCTTCTTCAACTACTGCCGTCGGGTCTCTCTCCCTTGTTGATTGTTGATGCTATGGGGTCTCCATGTCCCGCTTTGTTCCTCTTTTAGTTTCTTAGGTTTTTTTGCCTCCTTCGATTTGAAATAAAAAAGAAATACAAAAATGAAAAATAAAATAATATTAAAAATATCATTCAAATTAATTTTAATTTGAAACCTCTACATTTTGTGTAAAAACCTCTTGGTTGGAGATATATGTCAATTACCGTTGAGCTATGCTCGCTTTTGCTTAAGATATGAAGTTAATATAGAGTAAATTTGGGATATATCACTAAAAGTTACATATTATATAACCTTTTAGAGAGCAATATATGTTTATCCTATCATATAATGGTCGTCGGAATATATTATATAACTTAGTAATTTATAAATAATAGCCACTGAAGTAATAGAAAGAATAACGAGGAAAAAAAACTTACAGTTGAAAATGAAAAAATTTCTAATTTAGTATATAATAATAAAAAAATATACATTATGTAATTTTTGGAAGAAGCTGAATTATATTATATAACCTATTACCAATAAAAAATATATATACATTATGAGAGTATATGTTTAGCATACTATTAAAAAATGACTCTGAAAAAAAAAGCTGAATTATATTTTTTAATATTTGAATATATCATATTTAATTAGGATATATGATTGGAGAGAGAAATTATGGAAATAAATAGACTTTAAATATATTATATTTAATATAAGAAATTCAAATTTGAAAACATCTCATTAAAAACTACAATCTAAACATTTATATAAAATTCAAATCTTATAAAAATAAAAGCAATAAACGAGTACAATCTTGCTATTAATAAAGAATTTAAATCTCAACACAGTATGTTTGTAAAAAATAGTTTTCAAAACAGTCTATAGAACCCAATTTCTCGTATTAATACTGAGGCTAAATATTATTTTTAAGATTGCATTATATTCCTAAGACTAGTTATGCATATAATTTTTTATGATTTTATTATGGATATCTGTATCTATACTATATAAAAATGGAGAATCTTGAAAAAATATTTATAGACTATTATACCCTTTTTTTAATTTATAAATTTAGATGTCATACAAAATTAATTGTAAATTAATTAATTAATTAATTATCAATAATAAATATTTACTTAATTATCAACCATAACAATTAAATGGAATCCAACAAGTTGGAAGAGTGAAAAGGTTGTTAATTAATTTGTGAAAGTTTAATTATTTTCACTAATAATAATAAATAATAGAATTTCAAAAGTGGTAGAATTACGAAAGATTTGTAACTTTTTCATCTTATACCTATATAAATAGGCATTTTATTCTACCAATACTCAAGCTACATTTTCTCATTATTTTTGTTTCTCCCTTATTTTCTTGCTTTAAAAATCTCTCTAATCTTAAAAGCAACTCATTTCGAGTCGGAACAAGATTTCGATATATTTATATATCGAAGTTGTGTCAAGAGTTTGTTTTTTTATTAATGAATGGCTTAATTATTTTCAATAATAATAACTAATAATAGAATTTTAAAAGTTTTGTAAATTTTTATCATCTACCACAAAATAGGTATTTTCTTCTAAATTAATGATAAATAATAAATTAATTAATACATTATAAATAATAAATATCAGCCCTAACAATAGTATGAAATTTATAAAATTTATTTTTTTAGGACAACATGGAATATAAAAACTTAGAATAGATAAAAGGTTGTCATATTTAATTTATCCAGAGCTTAATTATTTTTCCTAATAACAACTGATGATATAATTTCAAAAGTTTTAGAATTTTAAAAGATTCGTAGCTTTTCATCATTTACTAATATGAATAGATATTTTCTTCCATCATTTTTCACTGACACTTTAAGCTACACTTTTCTATTTATTTTGAGATTTTTTTTAAAGCAACTCAAGAGTCAAGACATACATACTAAATTCAAGTCGGCACAAAACTTATATATTAAAAGCTATATTATTTACTATTTTTTATTTTCGTAGCTATTGTTTTTATTTATTATTATGTAATTGCTATATTGTTGTGTTTTTTATTTGTTAATATTCTTTTTTTATAATTTGTATTATTAAGTTTTTTATTTAAAATGTTTGTGCATGTATTAATTATAATTTGACAACTCAAATCATATAGGTTGAAATTTCATAAGAAATTTAGTATCTTTGTTAAAATATTTTCTCATATATTTTTTAATAACAATAATTCAAATATATTAACTTAATTAGTTTTTTTAACAAAATTATATAATATTCGAGGTAAGTATTAGATAAAAATATTTATCTCAAAATGAAATATTCAAAAAATGAGTTATTTCCAATATAATAATTTTCCTTTTCCTAAAAAATTAAGAAAAATATATATTTTGAACCATAAAATATAACTATGATTTTTTAATAATAAAATAAGATGTATGCTAATAAAAAAGATTAACAATTTAATGAATGAAAACAAGATGAATTAACTTTAATTATTTATAAAATTATAAATGGTATCATATTAGATATATAAATGTGCATGGCAAGGTAACAAACTAGTACTAACAAAAAGGCTAGTTATGTATGTTTTTTTTTTCTTCCTTTTTGAATTGAAATTGTGGTTTTAAGCAACAAATTAAAAAGATTAGGTTAAAATTGAAACTTTAAAAATGTTAGGGGTCAAAGTATAATTTATATAAAAAAAGAAACGCTTTTGATAATCTGAACCAATAAAATTCTTCCACTTGGATTAACGGGTAATTCTTTCTCTCTCGCGCGCTTCAGAAAATGAAACTCAAACTCGAACCAAAATCTATGGTAAAAATCGTCAAACGACGACACGAAATTTGGCTGGACGAGACGTTCACCAATTTTCCCTCTCCCAATTCCCAATAATTCTTCTTCAACATTTCTTCCCCATTTCTTCCCCCTGTTTCGCAGTTTCTTTCAACCAACATTCACTCCATCGCCTCTTGCGTAATAAATCTCTTAATCAGGTATTTTTCTCACTTCTACGCGTTTTTCTTTGACGAACATTCTCTTTTCAGATTGTTTTTGTTTTCCCTTTTGGGTAATTTCATTGTTTTTTCAGGATTCAGTTTGTCGTGAACGTGATTTTCTACCTGCCCTTTTGCCCGTTTTTATTCCGCGGCTGAGATCATACCCCAATTCTCTAATTGTATCATTCATTAATTCATTTTCTTTTGATTTCTTCTACTGGGTTCAATTCAACTGGAAGCAAATTTTGTTGTTTGATTTGGATAGATACCGTCTGATCTTGTTAATTTAGATTGAGCTTCGCTGTATTGTTCTCGAATTTTAACATTCCGTGATGGATAACTATGGTTCTTCGCCTTCATACCCGTACCATATGCCATATGGATATCGTCATCCAGCTCCTCCTCCTCAATACCCACCTTCTCAATATCCTCCTTCTCAATATCCACCTCCTCATCAATATTCACATCCAAATTCAGATTCATATGCTCGTCCTCCTTACCCTTACCCGTATAATCCTTCACACTCCTCGCCATTTGCATACCCCCCGCCACCATCTCATTCTGCCCCATTAGAGTATCATCAACACCCATCTCCACATTCTGGCCCTGTACCTTACCCGTATCCATACCCTGATCCCTCAACTACGAACGCTGCTCCTCGGCCATCTATTCAATATCATAACAATTTCCAATCTGGTACATCCCCCTATCGGTATCAAGAACCTAATATATACCCTCCACCCGAAAGTCAATACCCACCGCCCCCTTTGCGAGTAAGTAGCTTCTCCAGCCACTGCCAGAATGATAGCACTGATTCTGCCTCTTCTGTCTCTTCCGTCTCTTCTCCATACCCGCCTCTGGATGACCTTTTGAGCAGTGTACATTTGTCTGATCATCAAACAACTGCTCCTGCATCACCTCCTGCACCTGCTGCACCTGTACCATCTTCAGTTTCATTATTGGCGAATGCACCTCAAAGTGCTAGATATGATCGGCGTGATCGATTCTATGGCTTTCCAAATTCATCTTTTTCGAATTTTGAGACGGGGCACTCAGATCAAATGACTTCATCAAAGCAACCTTCATTTTCCCATTCAAGCTCATTCAGTGTGTCTGAAATAGGTAAGGCCTTGCAGATTGTTCCATTGAATACTAAAGCATCATTGAGAGTTTTGCTTTTACATGGAAACTTAGAAATATGGGTTAATGAGGCAAAATGTCTTCCAAATATGGACATGTTTCACAAAACCTTGGGGGATATGTTCTTAAAGTTACCTGGGAACATGAGCAACAAAATTGAAGGACGCGTGAGTCATAAGATCACTAGTGATCCGTACGTGTCAATCTCTGTAGCGAATGCAGTAATTGGGAGGACTTTTGTAATAAGCAATAATGAAAATCCTGTTTGGAAGCAACATTTCTATGTTCCCGTGGCACATTCTGCTGCCGAAGTTGTTTTTGTCGTTAAGGACAGTGATGTTGTTGGTTCACAACTAATAGGAACTGTAGCAATTTCTGCAGAACAATTATATTCAGGGTCTTTAGTTGAGGGATCCTTCCCAATCCTGCTTGGTGGGAAGCCATGTAAGCCTGGAGCTGTTCTGAATATTTCTATTCAATATACCCCAATGGAGAGGCTTAGTACTTATCATCATGGAGTGGGCGCTGGTCCTGATTATCGTGGGGTTCCTGACACATATTTCCCCCTCAGAAAGGGCGGATCTGTCACTCTTTATCAAGATGCCCATGTTCCAGATGGACACCTTCCACATTTGATGCTTGATAATGGTATGTACTATGTACATGGACAGTGTTGGCACGACATCTTTGATGCCATACGTCAGGCTCGCAGGTTAATTTACATAACTGGGTGGTCAGTGTGGCACAAAGTGAAACTAGTCCGTGATACTGGCTATGGGACAGATTGTACCCTTGGAGATCTTCTGAGATCCAAGTCCCAGGAGGGAGTGAGAGTTTTGCTTCTTGTTTGGGACGATCCCACGTCTAGGAGCATTTTGGGTTATAAAACTGTAAGTCTATTTCCCTGTTCTATATTCCTTTCATGTTTCCTGCCTTTTCCAAAAATCCTTTAAATTAAATATATGACATGAGGGTGAGAATACTTTACGTAATTGAATGAAAAAAAAAACTTTCTTACTTTGTTCTTGAAATGTGGGAATCTTTATCCTTGTTCTTTTTCACCTCTTTGGAGATTAAACTTCTTTTTGTGGTAAAATAATTAAATAACTGAGAATATCAAAGAGATTGGGAAGATATAGAGGAAAGAAAAGGTCAACTGACTTATCCCTCATAGTAAAAACTGTCCTCTTGTGGTTAGAAGGATGCCTTTGAAAATTTTTCATTTTAAACTATAAATTTTTCCTGCCAAAATACCTTGTATCTAGAAGCCTATCTTCCAAAGAAAATATTGTTAATTGTTTTGTGCACCAATTCATGAGTTTATGGGCTTCAATATTAAAGAGTTGGATGCGCTGCAGATCTTTGATAACAATTAAGATAGATTTGCAGCATTTGCCTCAAATTCTCATTTACCAGCTGGACATATTCCACTATCGTTTCATCTCAATTGTTAGATTATGCATGTAATTACAAACTATCTTTGTTGGATAGCATAAGTATGGGAAAGTTTGCAATTTGTAATCACGGTCTTCCAGTTAACTTTATATTGGTTTTGAAGGATCTATTATCATACTCTACTGAGGCTTACGGATGTTAATTCTTGCAGGATGGTTTCATGCAAACCCATGATGAGGAAACTCGCCGTTTCTTCAAACACTCCTCTGTACAGGTGATACTTTGTCCCCGCATTGCAGGAAAACGACATAGCTGGGTTAAGCAAAAGGTTAGTCTTTTTTTCTTTCTACTTTTTTTCGTTTTTCATTTTTCCTTCCTTTTTATTTATTTTTGGGTTATTTTTTGGGTAAAAAAAGGGGGATACTTCAATGAACAATAGATGGCTAAAAGTTCAGTCGTTAATAATCACTTTTTTATGCTTTGAGACTTCTGTCGTTCTTAAACATGAATTAAGAAAATTGGCAATTTGAACCTGTACATCCTCAGTTCTCGGTTGTTTCTATTTTGATTAAATATGGTATGTACAAATAAGTGTTTATGATATAGATAGGTGTAGTATTTTTAGTATTTGGTGTAGAAATCTGAATGTGATACTAAACCATGCCATCTTGATGGCAGTAATGTCAATAACCTCTACTACAAAGTGAAGAAGTTTGACCAAGATCATGCCTAGATAGTTGAAGCGGTCAAATGATAAGTTTTTTTTCAAGACAATGAATGCCATCTGTAAAATTTCCTTGATTTAAGGTTAATTCCTTTTCAAATCCATCTTTTCCTTTGATGACCAAAATAGATAAAAAAATGCTAAAAGCAATGAAATTTGTCTTGTCCAATGAATTGTTGATAATTTTCTACTTCTAAAATTATTTCTACACTTGAACGTTTGGAGTTTTTTTTTCTTCAAAGTTGGGCATTAGAATCTTCACATCATTGTACTCTTGTACTCCCTTACTGGAATAGGTTTGTTTGAGCATTTTCAAGCGTTTCAGACTTTCAGTTGACCTTTGAGAACTCTGGTTTAAACTATCTTTTGACCATTGTTGTACTTGTACTCATACTTGATATCAAACTAATTCTTCAACTATTAGACTGCACGTGTTTTTTAATCTCCCATTTGTTAAGCTTGAAAATTAAGCTCTTTCTTTTTTAATAGCTCGTAAACCTATTTAATTTAAAAGGAAAAAAAAATGAAAAGCTAGAATTTATCCTTACAATCATTAACCTTCATTCCTTAGAAAAGGAGCATCTAGGTTAATTTATGTCTTCTTTATTTTTAATTGAGAACATTAATGTCTGGGGGATAAAAGAATGCCATTCTTGGGGTCAATTACAAAATTCCTCAACTTATTATCATATTTGGAATTTTTTATAATTGTTTAATTATATCTTTTCTATTTTTTTTTTGGAGTGGAAATATTGCCTTTAATAATTCTTGCTCTTCTTTCTGAATAATCAGGAAGTTGGAACTATTTATACACACCATCAGAAAACAGTTATCGTGGATGCTGATGCTGGAAATAATAGAAGAAAAATCATAGCTTTTGTTGGAGGGCTTGATTTATGTGACGGGCGGTATGATACTCCATCACATCCTATATTTAGGACACTTCAAACAGTACACAAGGATGATTACCACAATCCTACATACACGGTAATCTGTTAACTGTGCCCCACTTGTCTATTAATAGTTTTTTTTTTTTTTTTTTTCCATAAGAAACTTTGAATTAACAAAAGCATAGAAACATAAAAAACAGCCTAAGGGCAGGGTTAGAGGGATCCCCCTCCTAGGAACTAAAAAAGAAGAGCTCTCCAATCTTGCATAATCGAAGAGAGGCTATAATTACAAAAGAATTTTCTATGCCTATGACACCACCATGAAGTGTGTAAATGAACTGTATTACAAAAATTTTCTAAAGAAGAAATCTTATCTTCAAAGAATCTAGCGTTCCTTTCCAACCAAAGATTCTACAGAAGAGCTCTACTTGTCTATTAATAGTCAATATAGTTCTGTTCTATGTTAATATGATGCAGGAGAAAATGTTGATCTATGTCAAATATCTGAACTAACCCATGTATAGTCCAGATTCTTCTTCTTCTAGCTTGTTTTTCATTTTTGTTTTTTTTTTAACAAGATACTAACTTTTCATTGAATCAGTGAAAAGGAACAAAATTGTTCATAGATACAGACTCTTGAAAGAGTGAACGTAAAAATAAAATTGCAAATAAAGCTAAAGATTCAGGAAGATGTAATAAAAACACCCCAATTTAAATTTATCAAACTGGGGAGTAAGGTTTAAATAGAGAAGATAAAGAACTCCAAAGAGAGGCCTTGAATTTAACGAGATCGAAGCGTGCTGAAGGAGGCTGCTTCTTTTCATAAAAAATCCTCAAGTTTCTTTCGTACCACAACTCATACACCAATGCCTTAACACCATTCAGCCAAAGGAGAGAAGTTTTTTGGAAGCTGAATCAAATTATCTGTCGTTTGCTTGTCAAAAACCCAAGCCAGATTGAATTCTTCTAGCAAAAAACTCCAGCACTGTCTTGCATAAGGGCAAAAGTAAAGCAGATGTACCATACTTTCTTCATTGGACATACAAAATACACAAATCAAGGGGGAAAGACTGAAGTTTGGAAGCTTCTTTTGTAGAACATCAGATGTGTTGATCTTCCCATAAATAAGAATCCAAGAAAAGAAACATGCTTTCTTTGGACATTTAGTTTTCCAAAGAGCCTTAAATAAGACTTTTGGCATAGAGTTACCACAGGATTTTTTGCAGACTGATTCAACTGTGAAAAGACCGGAGCTGTCCAAAGACCAGTTCCTGCTATCAGAAGCACTGTTAGGAGAATAATGGTGCAACAATGACAGTAATGAAGAAAATTCCTCCACCCCATCATCTTTTAGTAGCCTTCTTGTGAGAATTTTCCATGACAAGGTGTAAGAATCCCAGAAATCTGCCACTGACCCTGAAGGAAGGAGTGAAAGCCTGAAGATCTTTGGGAATTTATCCGGGCTGATCCCCAGCCCATTTGTGTATCCAAAACAGAATAGACACACCAGAGCCAAGTTTAAAATTCGAAAATTGGTTCTATAGCAGCCATTGACGAGATATATTAATCCAAGGTCTTCTAAGACAACCATTCAGCATAATACCCAAAGACCAACCCAATTCAGACTATTGAAACAAGGCTTTCATTAGGAGAAACAAGACTTTCATTAGAAGAGATTGACGTACAAGAAACTATTGAAAGCACCAGAAGGGAATGGAGAAGACCTTTAAAAAATCAAAAGGTGACCATACAAACTGAAAGTGACCTGCCTTAACAAACTAAATTACAAAAACAAATAACTCCCTCTATTCAATCTCATTGTGGAGTAAAGAACGACAAAAAATCATTAAAAAAAGCTTTCGTTTTTTATCATTATTAACAATGAATAATTTTGTTACTATTCCCCATTTTGGTACTAAGAATAGTTTTTTTTGTATCCCTATGAATCAGATAATACTATGCTATTTCCTATGTTTGTGTTATCCCTATTTACTTGTTGGAGTTATAGGAATTCCGTTCACTCAATTCAATCAAGAAGCAATTGATTTGGATATGTTAGACAAATGGCTAACTCCGTCTATAAACTTTCATGAAAACCCTACAATCAAAAATAAAAGAATGTCTCTCAAAATAAAGAGAAGCATTAGACTGAGCTAACCTTACAGTTCCCAAACAAATAAAACCTATCATAAAATGTAATTCTGTTGTATTATAGTCATAAATCCATGGGCAAGGCCTCAATTTTATCTATAATTCTTTTGATGACGAAAGACAGAAATTTATCATTTCTTTTGGTAAAAGAGGCCCCGTTCAAATGGGCACAAAATGAAATTGGCAGAGATAATCGTAAGAATTTTGACTGTATGGTATAAGAGTATGTACCATTTTGGTTTACACATGCAAAAATGGTTCAACCAATAGTCATGGCTCTCCTTGGGAAAATTTTGTTGTACTATTCGTGTTGAAACTACTATAACTATATGGAATTGATTTTCAATAGTATAAGGATGAGAAAAATATCTTCCTTGAAATAGAAAAAAAGGCAAACTAGTTTGGTTAAGAGATCAGGACGAAATTTAGCCTTCTTTTTACAGGTTTCTTGCAGCCAGGAAACTTGGAGTATTCTGATGAAAATTGAGAGCTGGTATCGGATTAGGGGAAGAATATTGTGGAAGGCAAAAGCATTGAAGGGAAAATTTTGAATTTTTCGACAAGCTAATTCTGAAATCAATGAGGTAAGATTCATTCTGGGGGTTTAAGTTGGAAACTTATTTCATGTGAAGAAGTAGATGGCTTGAGAGACTTTTGGAAGAGAGAAACTTTGTTAGTCCTGAACTCTTCAGGGATGTTCAGGCTCCAAGGCTGGAGGGTTTTACTACAGAATTCCTTAACAAATTTTGGAGCATTTTTAAAAATTATCTTTCGGAAGTGTTCCAGGACTTTTATGGGGAAGGTCGCCTAAACTCTTGCAGAAACGTTATTTTTCCTATTTGGAAGAAAGAAAATGTGGAGAAGGAGATATAATTTAGACCTATTAGCTGGGTTACGCTCATCTATAAAATCATTGTTAAAGTCTTGGCTTAGTGATTGAAGGGAGTGTTAAATTTCAACAACTCAAAATGCTTTTATGAGGAGAAACAAGTCATGGATCCTAATCAAGTTGCAAATTAAGTGGTGGACTATAGAAAAGGGTAAAATGTGGATGACTGTTGAAATTTTGTCTTGAAAAAGCTTACAACATGGTTAATTGGGGTTAATTCTTGCTTACAATTTTGGAAAAGAAAGGCACTTTGGGAGAAGATGGATACTGTAGATAAAGGATGTACAGAACAAAGTTTTCTGTTTCTTTCCTTTTTCTTTCCAATAGAATGCCAAGGGCAAAAGAACCAAAGCTATTAGACGATCAAGGAGGGACATCCACTTTCTCTCTGTTTATCTTGGTTGGTGATGTGTTGAGTAGGTTGATCTAGAATGGAATTCATGGAGGTCTCCTTGAAGCCTTTTATTTTGGAAAGAACTAGGTAAATATTACATACATTCAATCTGCAGATGATAACTTGCTTGTGTAAAGATGATGTGGTAATGTCAGAGAATTATTTCAGGGCTCTCAAGATATTTGAAATATCTTCGGGCCTAAAGCTAAATTGTAGTGTGAATATTCCTCTTAGTGAAGTTAAGACTGCGGCTGATAGATTGAGATGAAAGCTTGTAAATTGCCAACCTTTGATTTCTTATTTGAGATGCCTTTAAGTGATGGTCCTAGAGAACTTTGTAATTATATTCCGTTTGTCATCATCAAAAATTGGATAGGGTTTCTGTAAGTTTTGATATAAGGTTCTTTGGACCTTATCCTTTACTTAATACTACTTTGTTTCTCATTTAAATAAAATAACTGATCTTTAATTCCCTCTTCTACGTATCAAATTATAAATAACAATCAGCTGAAAAATTAGTCATGAAATAGAAGCATTGAGAAGATAAAAATATAAATAAAGCTTGTAGATTAATAAAAAGGGCAGCCAACCAAAAAAGTTAATTAAGTTAAATTGTTCATCTAGAACTATAAAATCTGTCCATCATGTTATGAGTTAAAAGACAAACAAGTCTATTGATAAATGATATGCAGATGATATGATGTGCTGTCCATAACTAGAGATTGAACATATGGAATCGATAATCAGTTAGACAAAATAGCAGACTGGAAGCTGTATGATCTTTTTAAATAGAATTTGAGGAGCAAACAATTCACTATGTTATAGAATCTAGAGTTATCACAATTGGAATTGATTTTATGAAGTACCAAATCTTTCTGTCGAACAGGGTAGTGTTGTTGGTTGTCCAAGAGAACCATGGCATGATCTGCACAGCAAAATTGATGGTCCAGCAGCATATGATGTTTTGACTAACTTCGAGGAGCGGTGGAGGAGGGCTGCGAAACCTCACGGGATAAAGAAGCTGAAATCATATGATGATGCTTTGCTGAGCATTCAAAGAATTCACGACATAGTTGGAATTTCTGAAGCTCACTGCACTAATGAAAATGACCCTGAATCATGGCATGTGCAGGTAAGGTTTTATTCCCATTCTTAATACATATGTGGTAAGAGGTTCGGCAATTGAAACTGGTTGAGGTTCAGTTTTGTTTAATCATGTGATGGAGTATGGAACTCTTTCATGAATTCTACGTTCCTTATGGTGGCTTTTCTTGATTAATTCTCTAATACTGCAGATTTTCCGCTCAATTGATTCAAGTTCTGTTAAAGATTTCCCAAAGGATCCGAAAGATGCACCAAGCAAGGTGAAGGACATTTATGATTGCTATAGTTCAGTAAAATCTTATGATACTTTTATCATATATGCATGTATTTATTATGTATTTGTGTCTGTATAACATGCTTATTCCCAAATATTCTACCTTGCAGAATCTTGTATGTGGAAAGAATGTGCTGATTGACATGAGTATACACACAGCATATGTGAAAGCCATTCGAGCTGCCCAACATTACATTTATATAGAGAACCAATATTTCATTGGATCATCCTTCAATTGGAATTCAAACAAAGATATAGGTAAAGGACATCAAAAGAAAATCTCACATGAAACACAATGTAATAGTCACAGTACTGTTCTGTGAGTTAATAACATTTAGCCTCTTTCTGTACATGGATTGCTGAATGAGAAATTATTTAAGGAGGCCCGTACAATCTGGTGGACGGTTTAATACCGTTGGATGTAGGAGAGAGAAACTAAAATTATGGTCTTACCATCCATCCAAGGGTTTAGAGGGGCAACCACAATGTGGCGGGTACATTGGATAATTTCCTTGCTGAAAAAGTCGGGTATACGCGATTATACACCTTTTAAAAAAGTACTCTGAAACATCACCACCTATAATCTAATATTTTCTTTTTAAAGTTGATTAAGGGATCAATTTTTGTGCCTAAAAAGGAAAATAAAAGGAAAACCAATGCGGTTCCAGCATGACAAATTAAGTCGCATCCAATAATATATGAGAATAACGTCATTTAGAAAGGAATGATAAGACTAAGTCCTATCCTTTTTGCTTTGCCTAAAAGAATGAACTGTCATGCAGTACGACAGACATTACAACATTGCAGTCTGCTAATTTTGCATATTTCTGATTTTTATAGGTGCCAACAATTTGATTCCGATGGAAATTGCACTGAAGATTGCTGATAAAATTAGAGCAAATGAGAGGTTTGCTGCATATATTGTCATCCCCATGTGGCCTGAGGGCGTTCCAACTGCTGCTGCTACTCAGAGGATACTATTTTGGCAGGTAGACTCACTAGTATCTTAGGTTTCATTCCATCATATATTTAACTAAATTTAATTGTATGATGCTATATAAATTATTGTGTTTGCATATATTGGCTCTCAGTAAATCTTGTATGCCATGATGATCTCAAGAGGCTTCTGAACTTGAGTCATCTTGTAAATCTTGTCATTGTAAAATTGGTGATTTATTGGAAAACTCATAATAGGAAGTACAGTTTCCTTCCTTCAACAAAAAAGGAACTGCATTTCTAAAGTGGTTGTAGTTGCAGAATATGCCAAAAGTTCTGAATTAGAATGTTGCTCAAATCAACCCACTTAATTCACCTAAAATCCCTACTTCTTTAAATTTCATGTTAAACATAACTAACCATTTGATTTTCATAGCATTTTAAGGATTCATGCTTTAATGAGATTTTCTACAAGCTGAAGATGCAACTTTGTAGTTATTCTTTCCGTTTAGCCCATAATCATTCATGGTAATTAAAAATTAGAATTGTCCCATATGATAATCTATGATTTAGAACTTTGCAGTTCTTAACTTCTTTGGTGGTGGGAATTGGAGAAATTATTGTGTTAAACAAATGATAAAGGAAAGCGCGAACGTAGGGGAAAATACTAAGATGCACATTGAAATACCAACAGATATTCTGATCAATGACAAGTTTACTTATGATTTATTTGATCTTTTCGTGCATTGCTCAGCAAAAAACCATGCAAATGATGTATGAGGTAATTTACAAGGCTTTGATGGAGGTTGGTCTTGAGGAAGCATTCTCTCCTCAAGACTATTTAAACTTCTACTGTCTTGGAAATCGTGAGGCTATCGATGGAAATGATCCCTCATGTGCTGGAAGTCCTCATGCAGAAAACACCCCTCAGGTACCCTGCAAACTTAAATCAATTATTGATTTCAGTTATTATATTTTTACTTTGGTTTGGGTTTTGAGTTGTTTTACTCTTTGGTTTTTGTTAGGCTTTTCTGCTCTGCTAAAGGAATGTAACTTTTGCTGTCATTTTTCATTTATGAATGAAAATTTTATGTTTCCTTTGTAAAAAAATTATATGTATTTTACAGCACTGCAGAAGAATCGTCTTATGTTAAGTTCCTGATCAATAGCTGTATATTGATGTGCATTAATGAAGGTTCTTTCACAAACAATAGTAATAACAAACGAAGGAGAGATATGGTGGAAACAACCTTGCATACCTGTCATAAATTTTATATCAAAGGAAAGGAAGATATTTTAAGAGTTTCCATAAGAAGAACAAGTAATAAAAGAAAAAGTAGAAGTAACTTCCTACACGTTTAAAGATGTTCACAATATGTTCTTAGTTATTGCTAGTCCCTGGTTTTCTTGCTCACAAATGATTGAATGAACTGACTGCAGGCACTTAGTCGGAAAGGCAGAAGGTTTATGATATATGTTCACTCTAAAGGCATGATAGTTGATGACGAATATGTGATTGTGGGTTCTGCTAACATCAACCAGAGATCCATGGAAGGAACTAGAGACACTGAGATTGCTATGGGAGCCTATCAGCCTCATTATACGTGGGCAAGGAAATTTTCGCATCCTCGTGGACAGGTGAGTTTTAACTAGAAAATTTCCTAATGTGGAATTTCTTAAATCGATGCTAGTAATTGTAAGCTTTTGGACTAAAAGAATAGAATCATGATAGAACCCAAAAAGTTTAAATGATATTAAAAGATAGCCGAGCAAATCCCACTAAACTATTAAGTATTCTCACTCAAGCCTAAACCCACTAAACCATTTCATCTCATACGACTCCTATTTGTAACCAACTCATTGGTTAATTACTCATACGCCCTTACTATCCTAATTTCCTAAAAGTTACTTATACTGGCATTCCTATCAAGTCTGTTCATAAGATTCCATAAAAAGTTATCAAATAGCCCGAGGAAAACAAACTTTTCATGAATTCACAAAACATGTGCTAGAAAGAGGAGAGACCCACATCTTGGTTTGCTATCATGTTCAGATATATCAGCTGAAGTGAAATCTTTGTTTTATGGTGTGGTTTAGAGCTCTTCATCTATTTTTACCATTGTAATTGCTATTTCGAATAAGCTTATCGGGTAGCTAAAGGGGTCAGTTGCTATGTGGTCTTGTTGTAAGGGTGATGAATAGATCTTGAATCTTGCACTTGGGAACTTGCTAATAAGTTGGGCCACTGGCAGGAGGATGCTACGAACACTTTGAATCGTCAAAAGAAATGGACCATAAATAAGATTTCAACCAGAAATGATTGAATTCCCAAAATATTACATAATTACTTCAAACTGATATGTTGCCAACCTCTTCCCGTTTTGTTTGTTCTGTGATGTTAAATTATAAGTTTGGTCTTTGAATTTTTAAAGTTATGTTAATTTAATCAATTTACTATAAAAAGTTCTAATTGATCTTTGAACTCACAAAGTAGTGTATATTTAGTCTGCGAAACTTAAAAATTTTCTAATCGGCCAATGAACTTTCAATTTTGTCTCTAATATTTATTTATTTTTAAGTGTGTCAGTTTAATGCTTACGTTGACCACATTGATTGTATTATTTACAGTTTAGGTGGTGGTTGATTTCCGAGACGAAATCTATTAGACATAGAATTGAAAGTTCACTGGGCTATTAGAATCCCTTTAAAGTATAAGAATTAAAGAGATATTAACCCTTAAAATTTAAAAACCTATTAGCACCTTTTCAAAGTACAAGAATTGATAGATACAATCTTGAACGTTCAAATGTTGAACTTATAATTTAAACTTTTTTTCTTGGTAAGGGATTAGGGTCTCTTGGTCATGCTGGTTTAGAAGTCTCAAGTTTGAAACTTTGGGTGAGCTTAATACCAAAAAACCATTGATGACTTCTAGGTCCGGGCCTTGGAGTGGGTGTGAGTGCCCCTAGATTATGGGGAGCAAAGCTCCGACTCTCGTTTATAAAAAAAATGATCTCTTTTTCCGTTTTCTTTTCCTTCCCCCTATTATCTGTATGGATACTCAATAAACTAAATAAGTTGGAAAATCTGCAGCTCATTTTGTGCTATTCATTTTCTAAGAGCACCAACTCAATATATAGAAATGCATTTCTGAATTCTTCTGAGAACTGAATGTCCTGTCCTGTAGATCTATGGATATAGGATGTCGTTGTGGGCGGAGCATACAGGAACCGTCGAAGACTGTTTCAACCAACCCGAGAGCCTCGAATGTGTCAAAAGAGTTAGAACAATGGGAGAATTAAACTGGAAACAGTTTGCCGCCGACGAGGTAACAGAGATGAGGGGACACCTTCTGAAGTACCCTGTTGAAGTTGATAGAAGAGGGAGGGTTAGGTCTCTTCCTGGACATGAAAATTTCCCAGATGTAGGTGGAAAAATAGTTGGGTCATTTCTTGGTATTCAAGAGAACCTCACCATCTAAAAACAAGCTCACTGATTGTATACAAGGAGGGATCCTACAGTAATTTGATCAAATGAAGTTGCTTGGTAGGGATAAAGCTGTCTGTACAGTTGTGGAAATTTTTGTTAGCTACTAAAAGGAAAAAAGAAAGAAGAATTTAAAAACAGAATGGCCATCATTTCCTCCCTTTCCTGGGAATGGCGTTTGTAAATGCCAATACATGAGGTTTCTTTTCTTTTCTGTTTAATGTTAATAATATCTATGTATTTGGAAGTCGGTTTCCTCTCTTGCTTTCTCGTGTTTATTACGAGCCGAGGCTACATTTGCATTCACGAACTTTTAATTGCAAAAATCGAACTCTCAAACTTACATCATTGTAAAGATTGAATCATGTTATTAGAGACGATGTGAAGGGGTTCTCCAGGTTAGAAGAGCTTTTCTTTTAAGACTTGGCAGGAAAAAATTTAAATTTTTATTAGACTGAAAAAAGAGTAATCAACAAAGTTGGTGGGTTGAGAATCATTGAGACAAGAGAATGAGAATAATACTTTATACCCTAAAATGAACTAATCAATAAGAATGATTCTCAATTCTGTGTAACACCGATGATTCTTGATTCTCTTTTAGATGAATAAAAACAATTTTTTTATGAATAATTCTCATTTATTTGTTCTTCTTGTGAAGTAACAAGATCTAAAAGAATTTAAATAAATCGAAGTTAATTATTGTGATCCATATATAGACGTAGGTTTTATTAGGTTAAATTTCAAATGCAATTTTTGAACCAACAGACGAAGAAAAATGATATGATAAGTCAACTTAGTGGTCTATCAAGAGCCAATTTTTAATTTAGAAATAACCTAAGAGAATGAGTTACTCGTTCTATATAGGAATATTTATAGGTTATTAGACACATGACCACCCGCTTCTACTTGATTCGTTCCTAATTGTCCCATCATTCCCTGCGATTTGGTTGCGCCACCGTCTTTTATCTAAGCTACTTATAAGAGTGAAGACCATCCATATAGACCAACACAAGTCTTTTTAGCATGACCGAAGATTGCTTTAAGCCAAACATGCTTATCTTTGTAGTTCTTATGATTGAGCCACGAAAAGGAAGATACACATTGTTAGTATAGATAGTAACTATCAATTCTTTTAAACCTTTCTTAGCCATGCTTTCAGGATCTTAGGATCTCTCTCATTCAGATGTGGTACCGATTCATCCATATATCTTTTCTTCCTACTCGGGCATCACAAGATAACTTCTGAAGAAGAAAACTTACAATAGTATATAAGAATTTGCTCAAGTGAAAAGGCATCACAATCTCGCAAAGAAAGCAAGAAAGATAAGATGAAAAATAGTTAGTGCCTTCATTTTGAAGTAACATTCTATTTCTCGCATCAGGTGGGTTAAGAAATGTTCTTAGAAGGAAAGAGCCAAGGAAAATATGCTTTTTAAATTAGCATGATTGACTATGAGAATGATACCATTAGAAGAGAGTTTAGTAAAGAGTTAGTAATGAGGTTTAAGCCTAGGATTCACTGCATTAAAGTGGCTCAAACAATATGTTAAATGTTTCTTAGAATCAAGATTACACCCAAAATAAATCAAATCATGTGTCATATTCTATGAAAAGTAGATCCTCAAGCCAAGTTCAAGAGTGAGATGCATAGCTTCAAGTCATGGTGAAAGTTTTAAGCTCAATTTGCAACAAAGATAATATTGGGTCAAATAAGATATCATTAAGGAATATTAAGGTCAATGATGAGGTTAACAGGTGGAATAGTGTTAAAATAAGTGAATGTGAGCATGAGATATATAATATTATGTTATTATTAATTAGTGCACACACCATCATTATGGAAACGTATACGCAGTAGAAAAATTACGCCAGTCCATTGAGATATGGTATGCTACAAGTGAATATTTGCGACAAGAAATGAATCCTAATTTTAGGATGACTGACCCTTTTAATCCAGTCCATATAATGTCTTTTTCGGGAGCTCGAGGAAATGCATCTCAAGTACACCAATTAGTAGGTATGAGAGGATTAATGTCAGATCCACAAGGACAAATGATTGATTTACCCATTCAAAGCAATTTACGTGAGGGGCTGTCCTTAACGGAATATATCATTTCTTGCTACGGAGCTCGTAAAGGAGTTGTGGATACGTTGAGAATCTAAGTTCATGTGACTACCTCCACGAGTATTTTAAAGGGAAGTGACTCCTGATATCACTTTGCACGTCTATATATTCTACAATCATTTGCCTTAAAATGTACTATATGAGAGGGGCACAGTATTTACTTTGAACTTTTCTTAAGCTATTTGGCCTTAAATGAGCTACCTTAGAACACATGTGTTATATGTTATATATAAGCGAGCATCGAAGAATGAACGAGTCTCAAGTAGCTTCTAGTGAAAATGAAAATTTCAATATAATGACAATGTTGGATGGCACGACTCACGAGGATATCAAAATTGTGCTCCTCCCACGAGTTGAAGGTTATAAAATAGGACATATATAGCTCAAATAACGTATTTCGAAGTAGATTACCCCAAGTATATGGACATCAACATATTGGGATAGAAACATCCTTTCAAATAATTAAGGTGACGTAAAAAAAAAATGGACATAATAATCTTGTCAAGTTTAGAATGGAAATAATACAAAAGAGACAAATTGAATTACGTCAATGAACTCTATTTTGATTATGATAATTCTAATCATGAAAATTGTTAATTAAATATTGATGCGGCACATTTGTGAGGTTAATAAGTGACTTAAAATGTAGCCTACACTAAAATAAAAGTAAATGTACTATTGTTCATTAGAACATATATGGATCATTTTTGTTCGCTCATCGTTCTATTATCCACGTGGCCAATTTCTTCATATCACGATACATTAAACCATCATTTATTAGTCCCATCAACCAGGTTAGGTTCTACGACAATGAATCAAAATTTTATGCGTATTTTCATTGTTGGGACTAAAATATAGAAACTAGGAACCATGCAGAAAATAAAATATATACATATTTATATATATATATATATCCTAAAACGACGCCGTAACTAATGATTAATGATTATCAAGAATTCAGCTAAAGAATGAATTTACAAATCTCTCCCCCTCTTTCTCTGTCTGACCAAAATAACCAGCTAAGCTTTCCAGAGAAGCATTGATGCCAAACGAATCTGATGGCTCCACGTGTCAACGATTAGGCCCGCCGACCCCACCAGCTCA
>NW_019104489.1:386327-485180 GCF_001995035.1 Momordica charantia
CGAATCGTGGTGTTCGTGGAGTTCCTGCTTTTGGAAATCAGCCATGGGAAGAGGAAGAAGAAGAAACAGAGGAACAGGAGGTTAGGGCAAGAAAGGGAGCAGAATTTATAGAGAGAGGGAAAATGGAAAATTGGTTTAATTAATAAATAAAAAAGAAATGGAAAATGGAAAATGGGGACATGGTGGGGCCCAGGAGTGGAGGGAGATTATCCGTTGGGTTGGGTCAAAGGTGGGGATGATGGACCTACTACTCTCTTTCTTCCAATAACTCCAACTTTTTTTCTCCTTTTTTTTTCGCAAAAACAACTAACGCTACTCATCCAATTAAACATCGACTATCTGTGGGCACGTCAATATGTCCATCGACACTTTCATTTATCTATGAATTCATCATCGATATGATAGATAAATTAACATTTTCATTATATTAAAAAAACAACAAAATATGATAAATATCAACAAAATATCGTTAATATATACCTAATATGAATATTAGTATTAATTATTTTAACTTATTTAGAAATAAAAAAATGTATATTTATTAATTTAAATAGTTTTTACCATTTTCTAACCTCTCTTACTTGAGAGAAATATTAATTGACATCAATATTTCTATGAAAGTCAAACCTCGACATTTTCTTCGAAATTTAAAATTTTTAGGCTACTTTACTTTCTATTAATTACTAATATTCTCCTCTTTTTAAAAATATAATTTTTGTTCGTGTATTTTTGTTATTTTGGTTCATGTACTTTCAAATCACCTATCTTTGGTCGTGTACTTTCGAATTTTGTTTATTTTAATCTATGTATTTTCGAAACGTCTATCTTGATCATTATACTTTTAAAAAGTTACCATTTTGGTTCTTTCATTTTCATTTTCATCTCATTTCTTTCTATCATAATTTTAGCACGACACTCCACTCACTAAAATTTGTATTAAATGATTTTTTTTGCTGTGTATAAAATTAGTATTATAGTTTTGCAAATATAGACTAAAATGTTGGCTTTTTTGAAAATACATGAACTAAAGTTAACCAAATCAAAGTATAGAGACTAAATAGTATTTAAGCATACAATTGGATAAGAACATGAGTTAGTTTTTCCTTTTTGAGCTTAGTTGAGTAGATAATATATTTATTACTTTCTCTGAGGTGGAAAGTTAGATCTCCCCGAACTAAAAAAAAAAAAATCATTTTTTCAATTATAAGATTAGTTCTTAAGCTCTAGATCAATGGTGGGTGATAGATATAATATCACCTAGCAACAAGGGTAACATATGAGAATGAGATTAGTTAAATAAAACTGAGATAAGCGACGATATGATTCGACAAGTAGGCAATCAGAACAGAATACATCTTATCTTATCTTTTTTGCTTTCTCTTGACCAAATTTTTATGTTATATGTTGTTATGTCATGCCATTGAATTAATTTATTGAATCAAACATTTAACTAACAATGCTAATTAGTTAATGACACAAACTCATTAGAATTAGAATGGGAAGTTTTCTTTTTCATATGGAACATTTTTAGTTGAGTTATAAAGTAATTATTAAGTGTAAAATACTCATGGCACTAGATAAACTTGTATTTTGAGTTCAATTTTAAGTTTGAAAATGAGTTATAATATGAAATTTTAATAGTTTGGACCAAAATGACTTTAACTTTAAAATATAATTTAAGAATTTAAAATAAAATATTTTAAAGTATAAAAAGTAAAATAAGATAATGTGAAAGTTAGAAAAGTAAGATTTGTTATTATAAATAATTTAAGTTGACATGAACTTAAAGTAGTCAAACCTCTCTATTTCTGTATAAGTAAATTTTCTCTTATTTATAATGTAATATCCTTTTTTCTTATTTCTTTTTCATAAATAATATCATACTTCTTTTTTGGTTTAAATATTCTTTGTTCAATCTATTTTTTCTTTCGGTTTATTTTAGTTTTTGTACTTTTAAAATGTCGATTTTAATCTTTGTAATTTCAACTTTTGTTTATTTTAGTACATGTATTTTTAAAACGTACATTTTGCTTCATGAACTTTTACAAAGTTACTATTTTCTTTATTATAAAATTATAACACAAATTTTATGTACAATAGAAACTCTTTAATACAAATGCGTTGATACATTTTAAGAAATTTTGTAAATAAAATGTCATACAAAAATTTAATCAAAACAATTGAGATAAAAATAAAAATAGATCGACTAAAATGATCATTTTTAAAGTGCATAGACCAAACAAACGCTTCAAAAGTACATAAATACTAGAATAAATAAAAATACTAAAATACTAAAATACTAAAATAGACCTTTTGAGAGTAAAAATACTAAAATCAACAAAAGTCAGAATATCGAAATCAAAATAATATTTAAACGTACTTTTACAATAAATATGAGAGAAATTAAACTGCAGGGTCTTTTGGAGGAAGATGCAAGCTGAATTTCCATAACAAGATGACATAAATCTGAAATATTAAAAAGAAAAAAATACTTTTAATATAAAAATATAATGGAATTGACTTTTCAATGTTAATAAATAATATGCAGATGAAATAATATTAATGTGGACATATAGATACTGACCATGTGACAGAAAATTACCATTTTACCACTGACTTTTCAATGGTAAATTTCCATCAACATATTCTCTATGGGTAAAACTGTGTGCACTGTGTACCTGAATTTTGGAAGAGAGAGGTAATTATTTTTACAACTAGAGAAGCATTGAAAATAGGTTGATTGTCCAAAACTTCTTTTGAAGTTCCTACTAAATTCAAAATCTACCGTAAGCACAATTTTAATAAACTCGAGTTTAACAAAGTAACATCCAAACATATGTTTAACAAACGACTTAGATCGAACAAATCTTTGTCCAACCAAGGCAGGTTTAGTAAATCACAATTCAACAAATCCAGACTTATCGGCTCATATTTAATAGACTCAATTTTAAAAAACTTGTTCAAGCATGCGAACCAAACACCCTCTTTAAGGATTCTTTTGATGACGTTCTTATTTCTCATTTATTGTTTTTGGTTTTTGGTTTTTGGTTTCCTCTTTTTCAATAAAAAAAATTAAAATTAGTACTATGGTTGATAATTGCTTTTGGTTTCTTTTTTATTGAAAAATAAATTTTACAATCATTTTTTTTGTTCTCTAAAATTTTGGATTAAAAAAAAGTAAAAATTTTAAATTAGATATAATTTTTCAAATTAAATATTCAAATTTTTATGTTATATTTATATTTTTTTTATATTTGTGCATTTTAAAAATAAAAAATTATAGCATAATACTTTTGTCCAAGTTTTAGAAACTGGAAATAGAAATAAGAAATAAGAAATTTGATTAGGTTGTTTTTAAAACCTGATATGGCAAGCTCCAAGGACGAAAATAGGATGCTTTCGTAAAGTAGAAATCCAAAATCAGAGTCGTGAATACTATTAATATCTACTAGAATAGCAGCAAAAAAGGTAATAAAAATATAGATGTTGCGGTCAATAAGGTAGGGGTCATCAAAACACCACACCATCCAATATAAAGACGGTTTTCAGTGCTGATTAGCCTTCGATATGGAGCCTGAATCCAAATCCTACATCAATAAAGGAAAAAAGATGGTGCCGTAGGATTCAAAAAAGTTGTTTATTATTATTATTATTATTATTTTAAGTATGAGTTGATATTCTTGTGAATTTTGTTGATTCAATAAACATATTTTATTTAATAAAAAAAATCTAAGTAAAGCAAGTTTGATTTTTTTTTCCTTTGGAATAAGATGTAATAGATATTTAACATTGAATTGATGTTAACTTAGCTTTATTTCACTGGTCGCTCCTCCATGCATTTTACTTTAAAAATTTTCTAATCACATTCTTGGGCTAAATTTCGATTCTAGCCTCAAATATCAACAACGTCACTTAAGTTTACATGTCACTATTAAATTAACGAGTGATGATTTGACTTTACATGACAATTGATAACACTTACTCCATAAAATTTTTGAATTGTCCATCCTTATTTTATCCATGTCACATCATACCAAACCATCACTCATTAGTTCCCTCAACACATCGCATCAATATTTTACAATATTAACACTAACAATAGATTTAGAGACGTATTTGAGATTTTCCGAAATTCAGAGAACCAAATGAAAACAACGATGATACTCTCGAACTTACTATAAAGATAGGGAAAGTGATAGGGTAGGAGGGGAGGGTGAGGGCCCAAAGCCACCATGAGATAGAAGTCAATATTAATAAAATCTTAAATGAATATCCAACTAATTTTAAGGGCATTTTTGTAATGCAAAGGAGAGGGGAGGGGGAGGGGCCAAAAGGGTAGTAAAAGGGAGAGGGACAATGGCAAAAAGGTGATTGTGTATTGTGGGGAGAAGGGAATTGAAGGGAAGGGAAAAGGGGGCCATGCCCTATGCCTATTTGTTGTGGAGCATCACATTAATGGCCCACTCCATTTTGTCCACTTTTACATTGCATTTAACCCTTCCCCCCCTCCCTTCACCTTTTTCCATTTTCCTTTTTTCCACTTTTATGTTTATATTCTCGATGCTTTTACGATCGGGAGTAACGTGGTTCAATTATCTGCTCGTTCGTATGAGTGTGATTCAACTATAGCAAGGTCTTCAACTTAAGAGACCCGACGATCATTATGTGTTTTCTGGAGTATAAGATCAACTGTATCATATATATGTATATAGTAAAATATTACTAGAGTCAAAGTGTGAGGACGTGTTTCTTTAAAGTTCGTTGGTCCAAAATAAGTATGATTTATAAAAATAGAAAATCAAAAAGCTAGTAATGAGTGTGTTTGTGTTGGTTATTTCCATTGTTTAACTAAAATGAATGATTTGACCTGACTATGAATGTGAATTAATATGCTAATACGAACATATCTTCAAGTCACATAGTTTATTGAGGTGGATATTATGTGGATAGAAATTGACGACAAAATAACGATAGGGATAGGGATAAAAGTGATTATTGTTTTATAAACTTTCTAGACTAAAATAGATATTTTTAGATTAAAATTGTGTTCAAGCTTTTTTTTTTTAACATATGTTTATATTTAATTTTATATAAAATTGTGTAATGTCACAAATAAGACATGAGAATTTTGTATGGGATTGTGGGCATGTTGGACATTATAGAGATAGGATTTAATCACCCCACTTGTAGAAATTTTGTAGCCAATTGAATCAAAAGCACCAAATGGGAGATTTTTTATTCAACCACTTTAATTTTGGACTTATTTGTAAAATGCAACTTGAAAGCTTTACATAAACTTAGCTAGAGTTTTTTGCAACTTGATATTGCCCAATATAGCCACAATTCAACACCATTAAACCATCATAAATACCTATTATATAAATTACTTTAGAATCTTATTCAAACAAACCACTAAAATTTTACCGATATATGAATATGAATAACTATTGATTATCTTCTATAAAAGAAGTAATCATTAACTAATTATTCATATTAATAAGTGTGGACCCGTAATATCTAGTTCTCCATGTGGATCAAAAGTTAGAATTTCTTAAAATTCGTATACGCAACTTAAATTTTTTTTGCTATCACAGTTTCCATCTGATTTGGAGATGTCATTCAAATTAATTATTGTGAGGTGAATGACACGTTATCTAACTCTTCAAGTTTCTTACTTGTTTCTCACGGTCTATTTCTTGTTTTTTGTTCTTTAAGATTTTTTAAATTTAAAAATAATATTTCACATAAAAATTAGCTTTTCATAAGGGGAAAAGTTTTAGTTTCATACATTATATGTACAAAATCTTTCCACTTTGAGAAATTTAAGAGGATAAAAGTTAGAAATAAAACTTTAAAATCTTAATTTTTAATATAAGTTTTTAGCTAAATATTTGTTTAATTTTTTGGGTAGGAAAATGTAGCGGAAGAATTAAGCCACATGGATAAATTGAAATTTCTACTCACTTAGGAGAAAATAGAGATGCTTTTAACCTTTTTTTTTCCTCTAAATTTTTACCAACTCAATAATCATGTATGCAAATTTATCATCAGTCAATTTCAATGTTCATTAACAAAAAGAAAAAAATTTATATTTAAAAGATGTTAAAATATAGGAAAAAATACATTTTGATCCCTGAGGTTTGGAAGAGGTGTCTATTTAGTCTCTGAAGTTTCAAAATGAACACTTTTAATCACTGAAGTTTGAAATATGTGTCTATTTAGTTCTTGAAATTATAAAATTGACATCTTTGATCCCTAAAGTTTAAGAAATGGTTCCAAATAGTCCTTAAACTTACTTTGATTGTTAGTTGAGTAACATTGAGATGATGTGACGGTTAAATAGATGATTTGGTAAAAATATATTAATTTAATATTATTGTCCTGGTTTCTAATTTGCTTTGTCTTCCTCTGTAGCTCCATGAGTTTGTTTCTTCGATTCTTCTATCAGCAGCGAATCCCCGTCCTCCATGTGACGAAAGGATATTTGATGTTTTACACATCGTGGTTAAAATGTATTTCATGTCACATTTAACAAAATATTCATATGGCAATGGCATCATAATAATTTGTGGTTTAAGCCAGATATATTGGATTGGTATTTAGTTTTGATACTGTATAAAGATTTATGAAAATGTAATATGAAATTTCAAAGAAAATGATTGAACTAACTTCTTAGAAAAAGTCCAAATAAACCTTTTTTTTTCCTTTTCATTTTCCAAAAATATTTTAGTGGTTATTAAGGTTGTATTTGAATTTATTTTCTCATGTCTTTCCCACATGATTATTTTTTAAAAGATACAAATATATTTTCGGATATGCTCTAAAATTTTGCTCTTTTATTTTTTAGATTACATGAATAATTCAATATTTTAAAATGTGTATTTATATATTTATTTGGACATATATCATATTCATCTTATTATTTAAAATTTGAAGTATTTGACAATAATATTACTGTTTCTATAATTTAGAAGTATTTTATGATATGGTTGATTTGATTATTTCTTTAAAGAAAAGTTAAGAATTAAAAATAGAGGTAGTAATATAAACTCTAAGAAAAAGTATAATAGTAATCAAATATAATATAAAGTCCATTCTTTCCATAAGTATACATGCCCTTTTAATTATATTTTTATTTTTATTTTTAAAAATTATCGAAAATATAAGGGTGCGTTTTGTTGGTGATCGAAAAGCAGAAACCAAATTCAATAAAAAATAGAGTTGTGTTCCATTTAGTGTTTTCGAATATATATTTAATAACAAATTTCTAAATTGAATATCAACTTAAACAAATGGTTAAAGGTGTGTTTAGTAATATAATTATAAAGTAGATACTAATTAGATATCGAGTTGAATCTAAAATATTATTAATTAATTTATTAACATATATATCATAAATTTTGTATAATATTTTATGATGTTATATAATCTATAGTATATTTTACATATTCTAATTTTAACAAAAATAAAATGGATTTATAATATGAAATAGTATATATAAAACTTTTATCTTTGTTAATGTAGTTTTGTATTTTAAAGTTTTAAATTCAAAACTTTAAAATACTGAAACTTAAAAAATGTCGTTCTTAGAATTTCCACTCTTACATATATTTATTGAATTTATAGAACATTGACCAACTCGTACTTATATATAGTATCTATTAAGAAAGCTTAAATAATTGAGTTAATGAGGTGGAAGGTACGTTAACTAGTCAAGGTTTGTTTGACAATATTTATATTTTTTTATGCTCTTTCCAGCCTCTCTTCCGCCCCGTTCCTTTGAGATATACTCGGAGGGACCTCTAACGCTATGTTTCACTTGTAAGCAACTACTCTAATATAGTTAGCCAAACTATTAATAAACACATGCACACACGAGATCCACACACCAATAAGGTGCTATTATACCCAACACACTTCAATGTCTAAGTCATACAAAGAATTCAATTGAAAATATCAAAGAGTAAGGTTGTGAAAACGTACCTCACACCCCAAACCTCTTCTCTTATTTCTAGACGGAGGCTCTCGAGTTGGCTCAAGTGATCCAGCTCGATGAAGTCATCTCTACTCCAGTGGCCACATTGCTTCTTCAACCTGACTAGCATTGATTTCACCTCTACAAAAAAAACTTAGATAAGTAGATGACAAATTCGAAATTTACACACATACCCTTAGTATTGGAATAAAAATAATTGCAAATAAAGCAATTAAAATTGAAAATGAATATATTTATAGATAGATAGATAGGAAGGGAACGTGGGGGGCGAGTGGCGTCAAACGTGGATGGGCTTTTTTTTTACGTTAGCCCACTAAGAATCTCGTTTTCTGGGGCTGACTCTCGTGTGACGCACCCTACGAAACCTTCCTGTGTACGTCACTTAGAACCAAAATGTGGGCCCCACCCCAATTGCTGGATCTGACCGTTCAACCATATCCTGTGGGACCCTCTAGATAAGGGCATCATCTCATCTCTTGTTTTAGTTTTAGATTCTTTTTCCCAACTGGACCTCACCCAACTAAAAACTAAATAAAAAATTACAAGTTTACTTCAAATTATCTAATCAGTATTTGATGATTTGTTGGGTAACCTTCTAATTTTTTATTTCTGTTTCTTTTTTTTTAATAAAAAATGGGATTTTATTATTAGTACATAAATGTAATAATAATAAAATAAGATTTTTATTTATGTTGAAATAAATTGAATATGGGAATAATACACAAGAAATTTGTTGTTTTTGTTGTTTAATTTTCAGTTTTGTGTCTATAACCCAACTGATTTAGGCATCTATTTTTGAATAAAAGGTCAGATAAAGAATTGAAACTCCAGGATGTTTGAGATGTCAATTACTGCTGTGCTCACTTTACCGGTTACCTCTTTTTTGTTAGGCATTTAAAGATTTAATGAACATAAAATTTAATTTAAAAACTAAATTTGTAACTAAAAAAAAGTGGGAGCTAATTAAATTAATTGGTAAAAGAAAGGATTGGTGGGGAAAAGGAGGGGGGATTCACGGGTGGTGGGTCCCACCCACTAATGAGAGTGGTGAAAAGGGAGGGCCCCACCAATGGGCATGCCCCCCCGGGGTCCACCTGCTTCTCTGCTTCCACTGTGGTCCACGTCGGTTTTTTCTAGAAAGGGACCCATACCCGATGGGTGGGCCCTACTTTTTATTTTAATTTTATTTTATTTAAATAAATGAATTCGTGGACCTTTTTTACTTGGTCGACTTCCAACTCAAGATTATGTATGAGAATTTTGATTCGATTTGCCTTCTTTCTCTCTCTCTCTCTCTCTCTCTCTCTCTCTCTCTCTCTCTCTCTCTCTCTAATTAATTCTAAACGTATCATACATCATAATCGGAAAAAAGGCCAGACCATTATGAAAATAAATCTCAAGCAGACTTTATCTCTAGTTAGAATCTAAAACGAAAGCTACCTTGTAGTAGCACGAGCATACACTTCTCTTCGAAGAAGGTGTAAAATAACCCGAGTCAAGTAGGGTATCATACCTATGCATCTTGGAATTATATTCTTTCCAAATATGAGATATAGAGGTCGTCCAAGCAATTTTTCACACTCTATATCTAGGTGAACGACCTCTACTACTAATACAACAGATTTATGCTAGCTATGTATCTCATAGACAAATATTATACGAAAACCTATAGACGAAATTATACCACTCCAAACAAATTTGCTAAACATACAATCAAAGAAGTGGTGGTTTCGAGTCTCAATCTCATTTGAACGAAGGATACAAGAAATTGGATGAGAAGAACACCAAGACTTTTTAAATGGTGAATTCGCATAATGTTGTATGAAGGAGTAGACCAATCAATTACTTGTTTGTTCGATGACATCAGCAGGGTTGTAGAGCAAAGAATGAGTGGAGATTATAATGTTGTTAGGATATATTCCATTTGTTGATAAGTTCTTTTTTAAGAAATAGACTTTCCATAAGTTTCCACATGACGTAAGTGCCTTTGGGACCATTACATCAGATCTTTGATAATGTTGTATTTGATGGTCATTGTGGTGATAGGCTCCACTTCTACGACTTTCATTGGTCATTCCATTGTCAACTCTTATATGTTTCTACAATGGCTTGAGGAACATTCCGATGTAGATACTTTACAAAAAAAATCGAATTATTCTTATAAATCAACATAAATATTATAAATGTAGGAAGGAAAATGTAATTATGAACCATTGAAGGAGAAAAGCAAGTTGCAACCCTCACCGAGTCTAGTGGGCCTTCCTTCAATTTCATTGTCAATCAACTCTTCTAGTGGTTAAAAAAAATGAGGATGACGTCATAATGGACACTTGTCAATTGTACAATGGCTCAATCGAAATCATTCATGTCCAACTAACCTCATAAATGAGGTCATTAAAACGTAAAAAGGTAAAATATATCGACTGGTCCCTAACTTTTTAAGTAATATTTAATTTGATCTTTAATTTTTTAAAATTCTCAAGTTTATTATTAATGTATTAAAATTATTTAATAATAGATCAACTCCCTTTTTAACACGTTTTAATAATTCTTTTTTTTATGGGAGGACTTAATTGGAAATTATAAAAAGTCAAGGGCAAATGAAAAACTGCCTATTAGGAACCATTTAATACATTTTAACCAAACTAAATTATAAAAATTAACACACCCCACTACAAAATTACCCAAAAAAAAAATCTTTGATCAACACCAAAAAACAAGTGATTTATATTGAATATGTGAATGATAATTCAAAATTATTATTGAAAACCCATATTTAAAAAAAAGGCAACCCTTGACAAGTTTTCCCAACTCAAAAAGACATTTTATTTTGCCAGCAAAATACCAATATACAGTGCTAAATTATTATTTCAAAAACAGTTTAACGGCAAAAGAAACATCACTAAATAATTCTACAAAGGAAGTGTAGAAGAAGAAACCAGAAGGGGAAGACTTTGAAGCTTCAGGGAAGCAATGTTAAGTAAAAACTCCAGTTTTCCTCCCATCTCATGAAGCTGACATGTAAGTATATCTTGTCTGAGCTCCAACAATGAGCTCCACAATTTTAGCTGCAAATCAAGAGAGTAAAAATCAGTCATAATTGATTGGAAGGAAGAAATTTGGAAACAGCTGCAAAGAAAACTATCTCAGATGTACTGCAGAAGAACCTGTGAGAAATCCAACAAAAGGTACAGGTTCCAGAACTTGTTCGGTTCTTTCGAGTTTTCGCCTGAAAAAACAATCAATGGAAGTTATCTTCACTTCGAGATTCCAAGTTCGGAGTTGGGGACTAAAAAGTGTAAGTTAAGTTACAAGTTTGGTCTCTGAACTTTCAAAAATTCTACATGGCTCTTGTACTTTAAAAAACCTCTAATAGATCCCTTTTAACTTTCAAGTCTCTATCATTGATTTAATTAGTTTAGCCATTATGCAGTATAGTGACTAAATTATTTAAAGATTATATAGCGAGTAAATTTGAGCATATTTAGGAGTGTTTGGGGACCAAACCTTTTAAAGTATATGGACCAAATAGATATAACAGTGAAAATTTAAGAATCTATTAGAAACTTTTTAAAGTTCAGGGACTAACTAGATATAAACTCCAAAAATTCCGAACCAAACTTGTAATTTAACTAAAATTTCAAATCTTAAACCATGTGTTCACCTTGTGTATCTGTCAAAAAATGGGTCTCTCATCAGGTAAAATGCCCAAAGCATCTTGCGTCTTCTCAGCTGAACCAAAAAATCAAATATGTTGGAGTTATTAAGAGAATGATAGTTTACAAAGCATGGACCCGTCTTTTTGCGAGCAAATACTTTATATGACATCAAATTCATGAGGATAAATGAGAGAACCCCTGACCTCATCCTTCTCGGAGTCGGAAAGGTGCGATTGTCGACCTTTTATACTTGCTGAAGCTGAAGAAGCATATGATAAAAAGCTCATCCCGATGAGGTCAACAGCTAGAGAAAGAAACCAAGGAGTCCATGACCGACTCCCATATTTTCGGATCAGTAGAACATAAATAAGCGGTCTTGTGATAAAAAGAACTTCTCCAGTTACGAAAAGAGCCCCGCGATGACCCTGTTCAGACAAAATGGTCGAAAGAGTTGACCTCTTCTCAGGTATTGTAGCTGTAGAGGCATAACTAAGAGTCAGTAGACATAAACAACAACATTCTAGCACATTGGGATCATAACAAATCACCAGTTGATACAATTACTATGCACCTGGAGGCTTCAACATTGCATTCTGGTGTTGAACCTGGTATGACCAGGTTGGAGACGAAATCAACGGAGCGTTTTCACCAAACCTGCTTAACGCTGACAATGCCCTCCCTTCTAGATTCCACTGGTTGTGTCCATTAAGATATCTAGAGTATCCAGATGCATGACCCCCACCATGGTTCGTAAAAGCATTAGCTTTGTGCTGAGAAGTTGAGGTTGCCAGATGCTTCTCGTTATTTGGCGTTTCGCCTCCTTCGAGAAGCATCTTGTACCCCCTATTCTTGAACAAAGCTAATCTAAATAACACCCTGAAATCAAACGGCTACCAATGAAAAGGGAAAAAAATGCACAATAAAGAAGTCACAGAAGATTAAAATGTGTCTTACTTCATAGCCTCTGTAGCAGCAATGAAGTTCCATCGCTTATCATCGCCATAATATTGTTGTGCAGCAACTTCAATCAATGTTTCCAAGTTTTTCAGAGCAGATATGCACAATGAATAAGGAAAAGAGGATGGCCCGGCTGAGTTCACATGCATTTGGGTTGGAGTTGTTTCGATTATGTGTTCGTTGACTGCGGTGATAATGCCGACAGCGGCAGAAACTGCAGAAATCCCTAAATTAATGAATAATAGCATGAACTTTGCAAAAAAGAACCACATGAAGCATGGCAAGAACTTAAGAGAAAAGAAGCCAGTAACCAGTGTTCATTTCACAAGACGCTGTCAGAAAACAACAAATATACTGGTTCTTTTTCTTTTTAATAGGAAACAAATATACTAGTTAAATTTTACATTTGGTACACACTTCGAATTTATGGAGATACCTCCCAATATTCTAGGTTCAAGCCTCCACGTCAAGAACTTAATAGCTTAAAAACTTAAAAACTCATGTCGTCTCTCAAGACTAGGGAGATCATAACCTCCTCGAAGTGAAAGATCAGGGAGATAGGCCATTATAACATTGTTCAATTCAAAAAGGATTTAGAGTCTTCTTAACTTTCCTCTGTTTTTTAGGGAAAAAATAAATTTTGACATGGGCTAATGTAAATTTGTAGCTTTTGAAAGTGAGACAAGTAAGAATGCCATGCATTTTTCATCAAAGAGAACCAAAGGGCACCACAAAATCCAAGCTAAGAAGAAGCAGTCAAATGTTACCAAAGTTTCACAAAACCTGCTTCTGGTCCAATTTCTGAATCAGAAAATCGTTCAGGAAGAAGCCACGTCAAGCCCTGTACGATATTAAGAACCCTATAATAAGTAATAATCCACAAACTTATACCTGTTATTAATACTCTCAGATCTACAAACAGTTTGACTTGCATCACAGTGATATAACAACAGTTTCAGAAACTATCAAGAAATTAAACTGTTAAACGTCAAACCAACATGTAATCACAAAACACTAGTGCATCATTGTATAATGGCACTATTTCTTTTCTGAGAGAACACCTTTCATTTAGAAGAACAGAAATACAAAATGAGGCCTATAATTAGTAATCAGACTGCATAAGAAAAAATTCTCTTATTTTTTAATCATGCACCAAAGTATCATTTCCATATCTATACAATACAAACATATGAGTCCATTCTAGGAAAGGAAATCTATACAATAAAGAATAATTAATTATACTAAAGTTCCAGTAATAAGTTAGAATTTTTCCCTCAAGTTAGCGCATATGAGTTAATCGCACACACACTCTTACGAAAATAGATAATTTGAGCTGCACTTAGAGCCTTCATGAAAATATCACCCAATTATTCTCCAATCTTAATAATAGAAACCAAGTCTTGTATTTTCCCACAAACAAATGGTAATCAACTTTTACATGTTTAGTTTCATTTATATAATACTAGATTGGGACTTATCAACTATTATTTGTTTCCCTTTCAAAATAATAACAATAGTAATAATAAAAAATAATAAAGGAACTGCAATGTTTTCGAGGCGCAAGGCACACCTCAAGGCGACAAGCCCTTTGATCGACTTGAGGTAAGAGGTGATACAAAGGCGACACCCGAGTGAAGCGAGGTGCACCTTAATAAATAAATAAAAATTATATATATAGTGCATAAATTTATATAGTAAACATAGTTTAAAAAATCAATACCAAAATAGTGTCATACTAATATCAACAAGATACATAAAACAACCAAATTCAATAAGTTTAGTCGGAGACGGAAGCGGCGAAGGTGGTGGTCGGAGACGGGAGCAGGCGATGGCCGAAGATTGAGGGTGGTGAAGGTGAATGTCGAGAGGCAGAGAGAATGGTTAGGGTTTGTGCATTGAGGTATTTCGCAAGGGAGAAAGGTTCTTTTAGAAAAACACATTAAAATTTTTTAAAAATAAATCAAATAAGGCAGATCGCCTCGCTTCAACGAGGCGATCGCCTGGCCTCAGGCGAGATTGGAGGCACTCGCCTGAGCACCTTGCGAGGCGCACTTGGGCGAAATCACCTCGCCTCTCGCCTTGGGCGAGCACCCAGGTGCGCCTCAATAACACTATATGGAAGTAATATGAAGGGCAGCTTGATTAGCTAGCATAATTTGGCTAGAATCGAGATACGGAACCCTAACTTAATCATAGGATGATTATTTATTCATGTACTTCCCCACACAACTGTTGCCATTGATCTACATTTTGTAATAATACTCACTGTAAGACTACACTCTCCTTGCTCTCCAAGGGACTTAATTGCCTCCCACCAGTTGAACTTTGATCTTCCTTTGTTCCTTGCCCTGCCCATTTAAGCAAATGGAAAGCATCCAACCTTGATATGTCCATGATCTTTATACAAAATTCCACCAACAAAGTTCTACTTTCAAATGTCAAAAAATTGATTGAATATGTCAAGTCTGATCAAGTAAGGTGATTTGACTTCTCAACCAGTCTATTATATTTCTCTCATAGAAAGGTAATTTCAATAGGTTCTTCCATAAGGACTCCTTGAAGACCACCGTGAAGAAATGAATTCTTAACGACAATGTCTAACTCACATGCAGGCCAATGTGAGCAGCTACCATGAAAATGAATAACCTGCCAAATTTTGATTTAGCAACTAGAGAAGCATTGGATTAACCCATTTTAAGTCTCACCATATCTTTTGACAATGCAACTTCAAATCAAGTAATTGATCCAAAAACTTGTTTGCATCCCAATCCAATAGATTTCTTCCTTGCAGGTTAATGTATAAAGTCCTAAATAAGAATATTATCTAAGGCGTTTGTCCATTCTATCACATTTATGCCATCCAAGATTGGATGAGCTTCTGGAAAAATCTCAAGAACAGAAAGTTAATCAAAAGAAGCAAATAAGGAATAAACAAAGGATGATGGATGGTTACGGAATACCTAAAAGGAAACACACCAGTACAATAATCTTTTGTTTTGGGGAAAGCAACGAAAATATCAATATATCATCCCGGTCTTATAGCGAATAATCTAGGGAGTGAAATCAATCAATGTTGTTTTTAGAGATGTACATAATACCAAAAAAGTCGAAATTAAACCAAATCAAACCGAACTGACTAGTTTGGTTCAGTTTTTATGCTACAATTGGTTCTATCGATTTTAATTGGAAAGGATTATTTTGGTGTTTTGTCCTTATTAGCATTTCGACTGCAGTCTGTTCTTATGCCCTAACTTCTACTTGGTTCTTTTTGGAGTTTGGTCTTCGCTCTTGATGCTAAGGAAGGTTTCTCCCTCATGCGGTTGTTGACCCTAGAATTAGTTTGATTTCCCAAGCTCGGCAGCAAGCAGTTTTTCTGAGTTCTGTTTTAGAATGCTTTTATCACTTTTGAGCTTGTATTGCTCTTGTTGCTATATTTATTCGTTATTTTTCTATTCTTCTCTCTCTTCTTTTCTTTTTTCACCCATTGGGGGTTTTGTATCTTGAACATTTTTCCTTTTTCATACATCAATGAAAAGTTGTTTCTTGTTAGAAAAAAAATAAAAATTGGATAGGATTTTTTTAACCCCAGTTGGCTTTCTCTTGTAAATCTTAATTACATAACATTAATGAAATGAAATTCTGTTTCCTCTCCCGAAAAAACAACAATTATTTAGACTAGTATGTCATCAATATCTCTTGACTTGTAAGTACAACAGAGCTAAAGCAACTTGTTTTAAAATCAATAATAATAATAATTTCATCTGACACAAGGTACTTATTAAGACCGGAACAATAACATATACCCTTTCAAATGAGAGCCAAAAAAAATACACTTCAAAGATCTTAGATCCAATTTCATGAAGTGAGGATGAATATCTCAAACAAACAACTTAACCAAATATCCTATGTTCATTAGAATATAATGACTTAGTAAGCTAACAACACGTGCATGGGCTCACCATTAAGGATGAATAAAAGCATGCAATCAATCATAAAACAAACCCTCTACCCGAAGTACATTCATTGGGACGTGCATTTGAAACAATGTACTCGCAGTGTGGACTGTGGAGTATGTTTTGCTTTTCTCTTTCTACCACTCTATTCCAAGATGGAGTATAAAAACAGAGGGTTTGATGAAAAATTAACTGTTTACTCATCTAAGATTGAACTTGGTATTTTAAAGGAAAGATTCAATCTTAACTTTAAAATAAAAGATACATAAGTGAGAAAAAACTATCCATTAAATATAACCTGTAGTCACATACAAACAATCATTAACAAAAATAACAAAATATTTAAATCCAATTTTGAATGTAACTAAAAAATAACCCCAAACAATAAAATGAACCAGCTAAAAGGAGCGCCGGTACATTTCTTGATTCTAGGACTCAAACTGAAATGATGGTGTTTGGGAAGCTAAAAAGAGTGACAGCCTAAAGAAGATAAACTATAGAAGAAAAAGGATGACCAAAAACAATACTATTGCACTTGAAATTGGGTTAATACTCCAAAACGTGCTATGAATTTTTTGGTATATCTCTATCAAGGATGTAGAAACCTCCAAATTCACATCCTCTACCAATAATCTTCTTCATCATAAGATCCTGAAACAAGCAATGACCGAAAAAGAATGAGATACGAAAATTAAGACCATGGGCGAGTTTCCAAAATTGGGACAAATGAAAAGTAAAGGGGTGTTAGTTATACTAGACTCAAGAACAGACGAGGTAGATCCATCTAGTGACAATAGTTCAAGATTTAGATGTCTAAAAGATTGAAAACAGACTATAATTATCGAAAACGTTAGGTTACATTAGAATCCATGACCTCATTTGGAAAATAACCAAACAAGACATTTATCTGACCTGGTAATAGCAGTGACACAAGTAGATGAAGATTTTAGTGGTCCTTGATACAGTTGAAATTTGGCTAATTCATCTACAGAGGTTAGAATGAACATCACAGATGTATCATTTTTTGATAAGTTATCAGATGCACCATCAGAAGATGCAACATGGGGATACCGAGTTTTCTGCCTCTTATTCAGCAATTTCCTACAATCACGTTTCACATGACCCACCTGATGACAATAGTAACACATAATCCCGCTTGAATCTTGTCTCTGAGTATAAGAGTTACCATCATAGGTGTTTAATCTTATTCCTCTACTACTCTTATACGGTAATTTGTTATGCTCAATCTCACTACTTTGACCACCAAGCGCATTATTGGACTGAAGTGGAGCAATTGATTGTGCCTTCTCTATTTGAAGTAACTTATTGAATGCTTCTTCCAAGGAAATCTCAGAACTACAAAGAATATCAGTTTTAGGGGTCTCAAATTTTGGCAGAAGCCCAGCCAAAATATTCATGACAGCTATGTTTTCTCGTTGAGCTTTTTGGATTTTCACATCTGTGCTAAATGGTGAAAAAAAATTAAGCTCTGCATAAGATTTTCTTAATTCCATATAGTATCTTGTAAGAGACTTTTCACCCATCTCTGCAAGAAAGAAAGCCTTGCAAATATCATACATCATCTTGAAATGTACTTCGCCTTCCTTGGAGTACACTGACCTCAAAAGTTCTACCAATTCTTTCACAAGTTCACAATGATTAACTAGACCAACTAATTCATTCTCAATAGAAATTCATTATCTACAATAATAGTCGAGCATCATCCCTTGACCAAGCTTGACTGGCCTCATCTTCAGGTGGATCATCAATCATATGATGGTCCATACCAATACTTCGTAGATAATCTCTATATATATATATATAGTCGTGTCCTTTTTCATTCACTATATATATGGATCCTATTGAAAGAGATGAATTTCATACAATAAAGGAAAATCAGTTGGGTCCCAAAACTCCTAAAATTCAGCTATACAATAACATACAAATTATAACGAGGCCAGACAAAACATAGGCCAAAACCAAGCAAACTAGCCACCTAATGATAAATACAAGGAGCTACAACTTCTTGTGATCAGACATAAAAAATGGCTCATTCACCAACATGCAAATAATTTTGTATTTTCGTTCTCTTTTTTTTTTTTTTTTGATAACGGAGAGTCAGAGCTTTGCTCCCCTATACCCAGGGGCACCCGCGCCCACCCCAAGGCTCAAACTCGGGAGACATCAAGGTTTTTTGGTATTAAGTTGACTAGAAGGTTCGAATCTTAAACCTCTAAGCCAGAAACCCCAAGCCATTGCCAATTGGGCTGCCCTATAGAGGCGGTATTTTCTTAATTATAGATCCACCTAAATAATTTCTAAGCCAGAAACCCCAAGCCATTGCCAATTGGGCTGCCCTATAGAGGCGGTATTTTCTTAATTATAGATCCACCTAAATAATTTGTATGCCGTCAAAAATATCCAAAGTATAACTAAGATCCATATTTACTCGATGGCCATTAGGTTCAGCTTTTAACAAGAAAGTTTCATGGACACTCCCATCCGGGAAAAATAAATTATATAGAAAGAATACATGTTAATAACCATAAAGGCACTTGGTGCAGTTTCCCCGAACTGTTTTCAATTCAAAACTAAAAAATGACAGTGGTTGCCTGGTATCAAACGTCCAACCAAAACTCATAAAATTGACCATTGTTCAACCATCTTATTCATTTTCAAATAATCAAAGACTAAAAGTTTAATGCTCCTCATGTCCATTACTATCAGATATATGGATACCATCTATTGGTTATATCTCTTGTTTTCAAAGATAAGAAATCTAATCCACATCATGACATATATACCACCTTAGATTTCCAGAAAATGAAGTAGCCAGTGCTTACTGGACCAAGGGAGGAAAATGAACAGTGGAAACATAAAACCATTATTTGAACAAACTATTATTAGACTAATACATACTTCCTACATATCTTAACAGATAGTGTCATAAAATTCGATAGAAACGCCGTTTAATAACAAATTAGATAACTAACAAGTCAACCAAATCTATTCACAGATGAAACTGAACAGAAAAAACAGAACGTAATGAAGAGAAATCAAGAGTACTCACATTTGCAAGAGACTCCAAAGAGTGCAGATAGTGTCTGTTATCCCTAACCCACTTCTTATAAGCTTCCATGAACTCAAAAAAATAATTCCCAAAACAGCACCAGCAACAAAAGAGAGAAGAAAAAAAACAATCGTCCAAGCACCCGGTGCAAACTAAAACCCTAGTGACGGAACAACGAAAAATTCCCTCATGGCCGAAAGTAAATCTTCAACAGAACTGTAAGGTCATTCAAAACGATGAATCTCTTTCGCGAACTTTTCAGGAAACTTCTAACGAAGAGCTTGCTGCTGACGATGGAGAAATTCCAGGGGAAGGACGGAGGAGACAACAAGCAACCGAATTGGGATTTTATAAAAATTAAAACTGTAAATTTCATCAGCCCCACCACCCAATTTACCGCTGCCAATCTGAAAAATCCTTCACATCTCTCTAGAAATTTGGTTACACATAGGAGATCGAGAGAGACACACATACGTCAATTGTCAATATCATTCTTTTTCTTTTTTCTTTTTTCTTTTTTTGGGAGTATTATGATTTATTTCAATATCTTTTTTTCTGAAGAAGATGATTTATGTCAATATCTGTATCGGTTTATCTATTATCTTTGAGGAAAAAAAATATCTTTATCTTAATTTTAACTTTTCTGGTGCAAATATCTATGCTTTTTTAGTTCCAAAATATACCTTATGGAGTGTAAATTTCCTTTTTTTTTCATTTCTTTTTAAATTATATACCTCCAATAATCCGAGTACTTATTATTATTTGAAAAGTCAATCATTCAATTTGCCACTAAGATAATTATTGAACTAAAAAATAACACAATAATATTAGCATCAAAGCATTTCTATTTCTTATTTTTTATTTTTTAATAAAATTTTATATAAAAATTACTTTTTAATTAAATATTCAATATCCTTTTAATATTTAGGACAAAATATACTTTTGGTCTAGATGTCTTATTTGATCTTTAAGTTTTAAAATGAACATTTTTAGTTCACGAAGTTTGAAAAGGTATTCTAAAGGGTCCCTCGATCCATTTGACCTGGGAAATTGACACGGAAAATAAGTTGTTAATTGTGCTCCAAAATATATTATTTTAATATATATATGTTTTGGTGATTGGAATTTTGAGGTGACGTTATTAATCTCTCTTCTCGCTAGTTATTGGTTGCACCTTCGTTTGCCAGTTACTGGTTGTGCCTCCCAGCTTCAGTAAAATACTTCCACATCAACTTTCTGGGACTATAGTGACCCAAATAGACACCCACGTCAAACTTCATATATTAAAAGTGTATTTTACCCTAATATTTATTATGCATTTTATTCTTTTACAACATAGTATCTAATGGTTTTTCAAGTTACTTAGTCATATACCACGAATCCACGAGTATGTGATTCCCTTTGCCACTCGACTCCTAGCTTAGAGAATAACAATCCTGAGTTCATCTCCAAGCAAGTGGCAAGTACTGCCTCTAGCACATATCATATAAAGTGAATAGTGAGTTTAGATGTCGAATTGGCTATTCAAGCTAAATAATTTATGATGTATTTGGGAGTGATACTAGAATTAGTGATTTTGAAAAAAGAGATTCAAGTAATATATCCAAAATCACATAAATACCTTAAAATCAATTAAAATGATTTTAAACTTACCTAAAATCAATTTTCTAATTTTCCAAACATGATCGATGAAAAGAGGAGTAATTTTTTACAATGACAAAAATACCAAAATCACCCCAAACACATCCTTGGTAGAACATAGTTGACTTTATGAGAAAATAGTATGTCAAAATCACTCCTAAACACATTCATGGTAGAGCATACCTCAACCCAATAGGTTGATTTTATGAGAAAAGAGTATCAGAATGACTTGATGAAATTTCATACATCAAAGTACATAATATGTTTAAAAAACGATAATTAGAATCAACAATAATGAAAAAATATATATATTCATATTTCAAGAAAAACAAAAAAACAAAAATCTTAGTTTTGGTGCTTTCAAAGTTTCTATCGATTAATAAAAATGAGAAACGAGAAGCAAAATTAGTTCTCAAACATTTATACTCTTAAAAACTAAAACAAGAAACCAGAAGATTATCAAACCGAGTTCAATAAGAAAATAAGAAAAATGAAATAATAAATGAACAACTATATTAATCAGAAAATTGATACAACAAAAATACTCAAATAGTAAGTTAAAGCTAATAGAAAATCTTAAGCAGCAGCATTTGTCCTCTCAAAAAAAAATATAAATAAAAAACAAAAGCAAAGAAAACAGGAACTTGGAAAAATGAAAGGCTGTTGCTCTTAAGCCTTTTGCTTCCCTTTTCTAATTCTGTCAAGATCAGCTTCAGCATCGTCCAACTGCTGCTTTAATGTTGATACCTTCCTCTCCAATTCTTCCACTGAATCTCTACTGGTTGAGGGTTGATATGGGGTACAAAAATTACCAGAAAAATCCTTCAGAGCTTCAACCCCAGTCACCTACAATCCATAACAAACTTTAGACATGAAATTGCAGGTAAAATTTTCTTTTTCCTGCTTTTGTTTTCAAAACAGTTTTTAATTACAGTGATTGTAAAACTCGGGAGTGAGATTGATACAACAGAAATATCGCGTAAAATTCCCACCTGTAGCCAGTAGATAAAGTACAATGACATGGTAGTTCGACTTGCCCATTTAACAAGCATCACCAAATGTTGAAAATATAGGTACTACGAATAAATAGGCACCAGTTGGTATTTATGCCTTCCTTCTCCTCTACCAAAACTTCAGTTTTTTCTTTTTCTTTTCTTAATAAATATTCGTGAGTGTTCAAGCCAACTCGACTAATCTCATAGGACAACTGTCTAACTCTACTACATTTGCAAGAAAACTTGTAAGATATTAAATCCTAAGAAGCCACTGTGGTTTAAACTTATTCCCTTTGAGCCCTTTACCTTTTTCATTGGCCTTTATTAACCACTAGGTCAATCCAAGGAACTTTCAGTGGTTCAACATTTTTTCATGGGGCTTTTAGGTCAATCCATGGAAACTTCAGTTATTGTGGACCGGAGAACAACTTCAAAAAAAATAGTTAAGCTATTTTTCAAGACCATTATTGAACAGCTCCTAGCGCCTTCTTCATTTAGAAATTAGAACTTAGAACCAAACGCGATGCGGTGATGCCAGACATGATAGACGATATTAACTTCTAATTTGCTCATATGGCAATGCCATACATGATAAACGATATTAATTGTTAAGTTTTAATTTGAGAACCATCGATCAAACATCACAATAGGAAATATGAACTACTTGCTTAAAGAAAACAGACTGAATCTCCACATATTAAGACAAATACCTACAGAAAAAAAGTACAACTTAAATCGTACCTCTTGAGGCAGCAATGGCAACTTGGTGATGTGGAAGTCGTCGTACAACATGTAAAATTGGTCGAGGTATTTCTGTTGCATCCTCATTCTTGCTTTCAGTAACTTGGATTCGACATCTAAAATGGCAGCACAATACGGTTAAGTAACAGGGAAGTACCAAATTACTCTAGAACATAAATATATATCGATTAGGATAACTGTCGAACCTTCGTCGTCATAAATTACTTGGTTAATGATAATATTGTGAGTATCAATCTCAAACTTGGTGAGTTCTTGAACTAGTCTCTCCGTTTCGTAAAGAGAGAGAAACTCAGGAATGCAGACACAAACGAATGTAGTCAAGTCCTGCAAACAGAGATATGTCAGTACACCTCATAGATTATCCAATGTCAGATGAAATCATTGCTATTGTTTAAAATTTTAAAAAAGACACAAAAAACACATAGTTAGATACTAAGAAACTTAAGAAGTTCAATTTGAAAGAGTTTACCAGAAATCAAGGATAACTTTTGGCACCGAGGTAAAGAGGAAATTCTACAGGTAAATAAAATTTTGGTCGTGACTAAACTTTCAAAAGTTTGATTTTAATCCTTAAATTTTTACCTATTTTACCTATTTTCCATTATGATCCTTTTAAATTTTATAAAACCTCAATTTTGATCCTCTAACTTTCATCCAATTCCATGGGGAGTCTCTATCATTTACATGTCACATCACAATATTCACTAAAAAATTTGAGAAATAAAATTGAAACTTTAAGAATCCGTAACGATCTCGTTTCTTGTTTTCAATTCTATTAAAAAACCTAAGCATTTCACATCTATCCATATTCCTTTCTCATTTTCTAGAAACATTCTCACAATTGTATAGAAATTTTGGAAACAACAAAACTAAGGGGTCGTCGAGTAACGTTCCTGTTGGTTGTTTCTGTTTCTTCATTTTTAATAAATAAAAATGAATTGCATCGACCCAACATCCATAAATTCAAGTATGATAAAACAATGTTTCTATTTGTGTTTTAAAATAAATTAGAAATGGAACAAGAAAGAAGAAATTTGTTTTGGTTGTTTCCAAAATAAAGGAGAAAAAAAAACATAATTAATTGCAAAATGCTTATATTTCTGAAGAAAATTTGAAACGTGAAACAAGAAACGAGAACGTTACCAAACGGGCCCTAAGTTTCTTGTTATTTCCAATTTGTTCCGTTCCAACATAAATAAAAATCTTGTTTTATCATTATTGAATTCATGAATGTTCGAGACATGCAATTCTATAATTCTATTTTTCTTTATTAAAAATAAGGAAATAGAAACAGAAAATGGGAACGGTACCTTATGGGCCCCTAAAAAGTAAATAAATAAAATAAAAAGTTGATAAAAATTCAATGACGAAAATGGAACTTTCAAAACATAGGTAAGCAAAATGAAAACCACATTTAGACCAAAATATGTGGAACCCTTCTTCCAAAATCCATGAAATTTTAATTATATACTAAAGAACCATCGATATATACTGTGATGTAGAGATGGGTGGTTGGTTTTATACCCTTGCGACAACCAAGGCAGTAAAAAATAAGAGTGGTTTTTTCCTTTAATTTTTTCAATTATTAGGAAACATATATTTCATGGATAGGATGAAATCTTACAAAAGGGGGGAGTCCTATACAAGATACCACATCAAATAGTTCAAAAAAGAGCTCTCCAATTGAACTTTAAATCATTGATACTATAGTTTGTGTAACGGGATAACATTTTCACCAAAAAAAAAGCCAACATTAGAATAGAATCTATCTATCAAAAGATGTGGATGAGTTGTTAAATTAATAGGAACGGTTGTTTCATTCTTTCATTCTCTCATTCTTATAAGAATAGTTCCAAATCCATTCAGCCGGTCTAAGTTGTGATCTTGCTGCTGTTTTTTGGAGATTCATTCTAACGGAGTTCGACACCCCGAGAGTCCCCTCAAAATAGTATTGGCAGGTCATCCATTCACGAAGAAAAGAAGCTCCTTCGGAAGAATTTTATTCTTTCCTTTGGGTCACAACAAAATCTTCATAGACAAGGTATGTAGTTTTGATCGATTTATGATGCTACAGTATTATTGGTCATTTCTTGGTGTAAATGCTCTCATATGTTTCATCACTATAGTTTTTCCTCTCTATTATCCAATTGAAGAAGTTTTTTGTAACTCCTTTGGATGAGATTTTTCCCCTTTTGTAATTTCATATCATCAATGAAATTGTTTCTAATCTTTTTTTTTTTTTGTCCGTGAGTCTCTGGACCAGCTTGCGCGACAACTAATCTCACGGGATAACCGCCCGACTCCACTATATTTGGTTGCCAAGCAAACTCGTAAGATATTAAATCCTAGGTAGGTGGTCACTGGGTTTCTACTCAACAACAACAAAAAATAATAATAAGAAGAAATAATAAAAATATCCAATCCTTTTTAAGGGATGATGATTCCATCTAGCAACTACATGTATATCAATGTTTTATCTTCACAAGTCATGCATAGGATTTTGTAAAACATTAAAAATCATTACCAATATCTATTATCTTTTCCCAATGTGTTTTCCATCACCTCAAACCTACTCTACAATAGTTTTTTAGAACATTTTTGGAAAATTGAGGAGAGATTATGAAGTGTGTTTGCATGTTTCTATTTGGGCTTCTAATACGAGTTTTGTCACTTTCCTATAGTACTTGATCTTGGTTAGACATGTGCTACGAGGCAATAATACAGAAAAGGGCAGGAACAATTAAGAGAAAGAAAAAGGTATGAGATGGGTGCCCTTACAGGATCTTTGAATTGCCTATTAACTTGTTCAATCACATCTCTCATGCCTTCCAGTCTTCCCAGAATTGCATCCTCACCAAACTCATCATCGACACCAAACATCCGGGACACCTGTTGCAGAAAGTTTCAGAGAGCTAATTACCATGTATATTGTACCAAGACGTACATGATTCCAGAAGCCTAAAGATGCCAAGAAAAAAGAATTTCTCAGTGTTTTTTAAGGAAGTTACCAGTCTAAATATAAACAAAAATAGAAATGTTAACAAGAAAACTGAAATTGCACATGGTTGAATAAGTTGAAGAATGAAACTCATACAGCACAATCTAAACTTATTCTGAAGTTATGAGAAATCAAACGCTAGTCTCAAACGATGCACAATAGTAGCATCATTGTTATCAAATTAGAAATGGTACCTGATTCAGTAAGCCTCCAAATCTACTTTTCAAAGACATTATCTTAGCAAGACCCTTCTCCAAGGTTGATGGAAATTGCAACAGCCGAAGCGTGTGGCCAGTTGGAGCAGTGTCAAATACTATAACAGAATAATCCATTGTTTGTACTAATCTGGAGACAAACAATTCATTTAATGTAGCCATGTTAATAAATATAAATGTTTTTTTCCCTGGAGTGGATATCGATTGGATGGCATGACATTGTAATACTTGGTTAAATCGTTAAAAAATTCTAACATAAACATACATATAAAGAGCCCCCAGTGCCACCCAACCCTCCAGAAATGTTATCTTCCCCTGGAAGTCTAATGCATGGTGATTGATGACTAAGGACTAATTTTGACAATTCCCAAGTCCTAACAGAGTGGTAATTATCAAAACAGAGAGCAACATAACTTAAATCATGAATAGTAATCAAACTAGTAGTCCTGGAACTATAATTTAAACTTCATTTGGAAATCGTACATTATATGTCAAGATTATACTGGTCAGAAAATAAGTATAGCCAGCAATCACTATGCAGTACCAATCGAAAGAACTATCCTCACTAGAAAACTTGATAAAAAGTCAGATAATGGAGATTGATGCCTTTGAAAGATCAAGAAAGATGTTTCTTACTTCAGCATCTCTGCAAAGCTCATCGCCTCATCAATTCCAGGAATGGCATTAGCTAGCTCGGAAAACAAACCATCCATCCCCTCAGGGCCGACTTCTTCATTTTCCACAGTCGGATCCACCTCCTACAAACCAACATTGCCCACATTTTGAAGCGCATGAACTTATCAACAATAATCCAGATACAATTTCAAGTTTGCCCGCCCCCCAAATTCTCCAGAAACCCCGTGTAAGAACTCAATATCAAATCAAATTCGTTACAACATAAAGATTCAAACCAAACTAACATGAAAACCACATGCGTGAGAGACCGGAATACATCACGCAACACGCTTCAGAATTGAGAATTAAAATAAGGGGAAAAAAAAGAACGCACCATCGCATAGAGATTGGAGAAGCCATTGACCAAGGTGGGCGCCTTGGTGAATCTCTGCTGAAATGCATCGCTGAGATTGTGAGCCGGGTCGGTGGAGATAATCAAAACAGAGGATCTGACCTGGGAAAGAAGAATCGAGAGGATGGAGCTGCAGGTGGTCTTGCCGACACCGCCTTTACCTCCAACAAAAACCCATTTAAGAGTCTCTTGATCCAGTAGATTCTGAACCGTACCTTCAGGTAATTCTTCTGCCATTTTTGCTGCTTCTCCCAAATTATCTCTCTTCTCTCTCTCTAGAAGAGAGACTGTAGTGGGCTTTGGATATAATCACGAATTGGGGAATTGGAAGCGGAGGAATCTACTGGGTGATCTTCTAGGTTTATCAAGAATTGAATTTTTACACAAAACGGAGAAGTTCGGATTCGGACTCGGGAAGAAGAAGGCGATTATCTATCTGCAGTTTATCAAAAAAAAAAAAAAAAAAAATTGCTTTTAACTTCTCCTTTTGTTATAGAGTGCAAATCCTAAATAAAAGCCGAGTATATTGAAAAATAGAAAATAAAAAATAGATTTTGTCTCACAACATATATATTGTATATCTTAGTTATAAATTTGGGTTTATGTTTATATAGTTCTTATATTATAAATTTTTGAGAAATTGTATCGAGTATCTAAACTTTTATATATATTTACAAATATATCACTGTATTTTGTAAATATGACAAAATATTTGAATTTTTATTATTACAGTTTTACTTATGATATATGATATACACTCGATGTATATATGATATACGTCCGATTAATGTATATCTGATATACGTCCGATCTACATCTGATATACATATGATCTATCACTGATATACATCAGATGTACGTATTATACGTACATCTGATGTACCTCTAATTTGTGATATACTAAATATATTTGTAATGATATACCAATGTATATCCTATCTTATATATATCTGATGTATTTATGATGTACATTTGATGTACATCTGATGTATATCGGTGTCATACTAAATATATTTGTAATATTAATAATATATTAGAGATGCATAGTATGTCGTTGATATACATCAAATGTAAATCACAGATGCATCAATGTTAGATATTAGTAGATATCAACGGATATCGTGATTATATCAATGATAAATTAGAAACATATTAAGTATATATCATAGATGCATCAAAGTTATATTAGTGGTAAATCATATAATCATATGAGAAGTTATATTAATAGATATCATACTTATATAAGTGGTAACTTAAAGACATATCAAGTATACATCACAGATATATAAGTGTTATATCAGCATGGTAAATCGATGATAAATTATATAATCATATAAGAACTTATATCAGTAGAAATCATAGTTATATCATACGTATATCAGTGGTAAACCATATTAGAAGTTATATTGGTAGATATCAAAAATATATCAAAAGTAAATCAATTGTATATTAGTATTATATCAGTGGTATATCAAAGACATATCAATAATATATTGAACATATGTTAGTGGTAAATTAATAAATCGTAAATAATATAATCATATAAAAAGTTATATCAGTAGATATCATAGTTATATCAATAATATATCAATTGTATATCAATAATAAATCATATGTATATAAAGTGTGTGGGTGTATATATATATATATATTGTGCTATATCAATGGTATATCAATGCTACAAGGATAAATTTGACATTTTATGATTGGACCTCCGTTTTTTTTTTTTGTTATATTTGCAAATCTAAAATGTATTTAATCTACATTTTTTAGAGAAAAAAAATACTTGAATTTCAAAAATAACATAAAATACTCCTCCCTCTAAATTTTCCAAACAAAAAGATTATACGTTAGAAATGTATAATGTAAAATTTTTCTCCCCCATCAGAAATTTTTGCTTCACCACTAAATATCACTTTAGGTAGAAGAAGCAAGTTTTCAGATATTTAGAAAACGTTTTATTATGTCCATACATCTTATTTCTAGTCAATAGGATGATAACGTTTTTGTTTATTATTTCTTATTGTCTGTTTATCGTTTTTCATTTCTTCCTATAAAGAAATACAAAGAAAAACATAACATTGATAATAGTTTCTGTTATTTTTAAAAAGAAACAGAAACATGTTTAAAAGTCGTTTCTTATTTTTCGTTATTACAATCTTAATTTTTTTTAAAAAGTAACAAATTTATATAAAAAAATTATTTTTTTAAAATTAAATATTCAAAATGTGTTATATTTTATTTATTTATGCGTAATTTTAAAATGTTTCTTTAAAATGAGAAATGAAAAACATAAACATTTACCCGGCGCTTATGTTTCTCGAAATTAAAAATGACAAACAAAAAAAAAACTAAAATATTACCAATCAGGGCTGTTTGTTTCGTGGAAATCCAAGATTTCCATGAGACGAACATTTGGATTTTCATGTTTGTTTTGTAGTAATGTAAGATATCCAAGAATCTCGAGATGCCTGGGTATCATAGAAATGCTCATACGAGAGGCATCTTACGAGTTTTGGATGCCCTTTTGAAACACGAGTTTCTAAGATTCCCGTGTTGAGGCATCTACTTTTACATTTTTGTCCTCCATTTTTTTCTCCATAATCAATTTTTTTAAATTTTTCCTAAAAAATTTCTTTATTTTTATTTTTAAATTTATAATTAAAATAAATTATTATACTCATTGTTTAATAAATAACTTTATCCTATTAAGTATATTTGTACATTAGATTTACATGTAAAATAAACTACCATTAAATTATATAATATATCAATTTATTTTTAATATTGGGAAGGAATTACATTATTAATAATATTTATAATCATAAATATATAATTGTAAAGCAACATTTTTTTCCCGCCAATATACCCGTGATATTTTTCCTTTTTTAAAAGATATAATATGATGATATGATAAATAAATTTTACCCAAGATAACATAAATTATATAATTGTATTTTTGGAAAACTATTAAAGTTGAAAATAAAACTTATATTAAATTAATAATGAATTAATTTGTTCTACAAAATAGCATATAAAAAATAAAAATTTTAAATTAATTCGTATAAAACTATTATATTGGATGAATTTATAAATTATATAAATATTTAAGAGGGCATTTTTGGAACATTCTATAAATTTAACACATTTCTAAGAATAAATCAGCCAAATATTCCCGAATATCTTTAAAAATATTCCTAAGAAATAAACGTAGTCATCTTAGACATCTAATATCCTAGACATATGAAATTTAAGGTATCTCTAGATGTCAGTCATCTACATTTCCGAAAAACAAATGACACCTTGATATTATAGATATAGATAATTAGATCGTCGGTTAAGATACATGTCTCTGACCAAAAGGTTATGAGTTCGAATCTTACCTCCACAAGTTGTACTAAAAAAAATAGATCGTCGTTCTTCGTATCATTCAAATTTAATTTTATCTAAAGCTTGATCTTTACTAAAATGAGTGAATTCTAATAGATTTTTTAGTATAACAAATATGAGATAGAGATTTAAACCTTCAGACTTTAACATCAAATGAACGGGAAGAATTAATAGACATCTAATTATTGAGTTATGACTTTAACATCAAATTATTTTTTTCTTTTTAGTACAATGTAATTACAATAATATGAAAAAGCCAAGGTGGGTTTAACACAACGATAAAGAATATCAGCTTGATCGAAAGGTTATGAATTTGGATAGCTACGTGTATTAATAAAAACAATAATATGGAAACAGAATTGATACCGACAAATATATTCAAATCAATCGAATCAGTTTCACCTGTTTCTTCCAGAAAGGGAAACAAGAAAAGGAAAAGAAAAGAAAACGGCTTGCATAATCATAAATCATTTTTTTTTTCTTCCTGTATGATCAGACTCTAAAATTCTGATGAACAGAGAGAACAAGGCGGTGAAAGAGATTGATAAAATTGGGGCATGAAAGACAACGCCGCAGCATCTTGTTAATGGAAGCTATTCGATTATTTCGCCCTCTCGATCACTCAATTTCACATATAATTCAAATGGAATCTCTCTCCACAACGAATGATATCATGATCAAGCACGAAGAAGGTTCCGCGTCATATCAATCCGTAAGTTGAAATCTCTGCTCAGTTTCTATGAATTTTCTTAGTTATTTGACGTAGCTCAAAACTTAGAACCTCAAATTTTCAATTGTGTCGATGGCGTATTTGCTGAATTTGACGGCGACTTCTCAGACACGGTTCTTTAATCTTGAGTTTCACGTTTTGCATCTCAATCCGTCTCCTTCACTCGTTGACATTCCCTCGTCCACATTAACGTAACAGTTTGAAGCCGACTTATCTAGCTTTACATTATTCCTTGTATCAGGATGAGGATATGCGCAGTCTGTGCGTGACGCATCCAGATTATGATGCGAGATAGGTTTTGCGGGGGTTTTATCACATCATCAATGGCTTCAACGCAATTAACTGCCAGAAATGTATGTTGTTCACTGACTTCGAAGATTAATTTTGAGAAATATATTAAATGATAAAATATACGGTGGGTTCGAAATTTAGGTTTCGGTGTTGATAATTTAGCTTTAAATTGAATTTCTGGGATGTTATTTACTCCCGATTTCATATTGTTAATTGAGTGTCTCATGAACCAATGAGCTAATGTCAGTCTCATATTTGAGTAGGGTTGAGAATGATTAAATAATTAGATTTTCCTTCTGTGTTTGAGAATATATTAAATGATTAAATTTTGCCTTGGCTTAATTTGTAAGCTTTTAGGTGTGACGATGGTTTGATAATGATAGACCAGAATGATTAATTATTAGAATTTGCTTTTCAGGTCACACTCTATAATTTGGACATTTTGTTACTGAAAAAAACTATTCTATTCTTACAGCCGGTCTCTCTCTGTAGTTGATGGTTGCAAAATTGAAAGTCCATCCTTTACGTAGAGATACTTAATATACCTTATTTAAAAAAAAAAAAATATATATATATATATATATATATATATGTATGTATGTATGTTACCCTTACATAGGATATATGTCGGAGATTTGTTCAAATGCTAAGTGTAAAAATTTAGTCCAATGAGAGAAAGATTGGAAGTTAATGTTATTTATTACTTGACTAATGGTTACTTTGAGCCGAGTGGCATTTATGAATGCCATATTTTAAATGATCACAAGAATATTCTCAACTTGGAATGTTCATGCATTTAAGATCATGTAGAACAAAGATGAAGATGCATTAATATCTAAGATTCCATAGGTGAAATCAAGAGGGCATGAGAGGTGGGTGTAGGGGTTAGTTGAAATGCTGGCCTTATCCTCAATTCATGACAAGAAAAGGTTGCAGCAGAATCTTAATGAGGAAGAATCAATGGAAATGGTGACCCTTGCTTTTAATATACCAGTGAGCATCATGCATTTTATCTTTCATATTTTACTCGAAATGAGCATCATGCATTTTATCTTTCATATTTTACTCGAAATAAACATTCTTAATGTCTATAAAGTTAGTTTGATAGGGATATGTAAGAATCTGTCCGAGTTTCTTCATTTTAGTTTTTGTTTTCACATTTTCCTTTCCCTCCTGGAAGGGGCGGAGATTGTTGATGTCCTACTAAGTTGTTCTGATCCATATGTTTAATTGGGACCAATGAATACAAAGGTGGAAATGAATAGGATGAACTCTAATCAATCTCCACATAAGCTGCAGACTTATATTTCACTGYCTTATGCAAGTTGCTGCCATGTCCAATACGAATTAATGCACCTCCTCWATGATTTCTTATTTTCCTACTTCTTTCGAGTATGACGAATCAGGGTTGACATTGTTTTTAAATTAGGATGACAAAACTCTCTTATTTCAAAGGCTCGAGACCTTCTCGATCTATGATGATTGTATAAAATTTTTATTTGATACTTTCACGCACCTTATAATAAATGGAGTTATATTTCCATGCCTTATGCTCAAGATTTCATTACTGCTAGYTATGATATTATTGATATTCTTAATGGCTGATGCTATCACCCCGATTGGCCAAATAAAAGTGCTTTCTGGTAATATTTTTTGTGTGATGGATCTTATTCCAACCATAATATGGTTTTACATAGATTGAAGGACGTGTCTTTAGATTTACCATTACCATTCCACSTTAAGTGATGCCATATGCAACTTTGTTGTGAAAAGGAGGGTCACTATCAAGCAAATCATCGGTAAGGGCTGTTTTCATTATCCAAACAACTATCTGAAGGAACTTGCACTTTTCTATCCATTTACTTGTGTCTTCCAAATTGTTTTGATTAAACAATTCAATCCACCACCCCTTCACCAGCCTTTATAAATACATTCATTTATGCAAAGTCACCATATCCAAGCTTAAGCAAACGTACAAGCTTACCTTGTTCTTTCAGCTTCTTGTTTTCCGATCCTCTAAAAGCCTTTGGCGTTTTCCCCCTCCATCTTTTGTTAGTATAACTATAGCCATTTCATTTATCTTTGAATATTTGGTTATAAAATCTTTTGGAAGGTAGAAGAGTGATTGAATTTAATGGATACATTGAGAAACTTGGCATCACAGAAAGCAGTAGTGATTTTTTCCAAGAGCTCATGCTACATATGTCATAGCGTCCAGACACTTTTTTATGAGCTTGGTGYGAGCCCTGCWATTCATGAGCTTGACCATGAAGCAAATGGGCGAGAAATTGATTGGGCTCTTAGAGGTCTAGGGTGCAACCCTTCTGTTCCAGCTGTGTTCATAGGAGGAAAGTTTATAGGTACATCAAAAGATGTTATTTCTCTCCATGTTAATGGGGACCTGAAACAAATGTTGATAGATGCGAAGGCCATCTGGTTGTAATGCTACAAAAAGCAAAACCTGATGGCTCTTTCTTTGTTTCTTTTTGTTTTTTTTCCGCTTTTACTATGTTGAAAAGGCTCGTACAAAATGTTGTAAGAAGACTCTAATAGTTATGGAGTTTACTTACTGAACTGTATAATATGAAGCCATGCTTACCTGAGACATCTAAATGCTAGGATAAGTTTTCCTAGAATTCAGTATTGCTTCCAGTTTTGTGCATTACGAAGAAAATAGAAATAACAATTAGACATTAGAACCTACCACACTGTCTGATATGTAAGATTTGCTTTTATCTACCGAAGTAGAATAAATTATTTATTAGTTTTGTCCTAAAAAGTGAGTAATAAGATATGACATCATCACATGAGAGGTTTCTGTGTATAAAACTGGTAGTTTTTGGTTTCAAGTCTACCATTGATTTAAAATATGAAGGTGCATCAACGAGGAATTATGCACTTTAAATGAAAATCTCTTTTTGCAAATTGAATTTTCTTCTGTTTGGAGCTATCATGGGCAATAATATGTACTTGTTGATTGTTGTGCATTTCATGATCTTCATACTGCTGCCAGACTGAAGCTGCTTGTGCACATCATTGTTTAATTATTAGGCAAGGCCTTTTGATAAAGACATGCACATATGTAATCACCAGGTGAAAAGCGAATGTGCCATGGAATTGCATTTTTAGAGCTATCTCGTGGCAGTTAGGGAAAGAAAGAAACGACGGAGGTTTTCAAGATTCTTTGTCTACGGAAGATTTTTTGTGGAACAATGTACAACACATCTTTTTGGTGGTGTTTGAACTATAAGATATATATATATATATATTTTTTTTTAAATTATAATCTCTTCATGATTTTGTATGTTTGGAAGGCTTTGCTTTAGTTCCTTTTTGGGGTTACCTCCACCTCGGCTCTTAGGCTGTTTGTTGTCCTGTTTTTGGAATGCATTTGTTATAAATTTCATATAAAAAAAATAGATCTTATGTCTATGAAATACATGCCCGAATTGTTTCTGGATTTCCAAATTGAGCATCAGAGCCCTTATCCTCTAGTTTTGAGCATTAATTTTGCTGGTTAAACTATTTCTGGGATTAATTTGATCAATCAACTTGTAACATTTCAGATCTAGTTAGTTAGATCCTTCACTAGTGCAGGGACAACTAGGTGAAACTATAACTTTTATGCTTGCCATGAACTTTTTCGTACATTTTGAGTCAAGACCAACTCTGGAGATGCAAATTCAATAACTGAATTGGATTATGCTTTATTTTATATACATACATCCCTTAGCATATAGGTTAAGTGGCGAGCATGTGAGCTTAATCTAAAGTATAAACAGTGTGTGTATTGCATCAAAGAACAGGATATACTCTGTTGTGTTAACAGTCATCATGGGCTTAGTTATATCCTAGAAATTACGGTGACAAGGTCTTTTATGAAGCTAACATTTTGAAGAGGGGGACTCTGTCAATTGAATAAAGGGGGAAAGTTTAACCTTATTCAATTTTGTATATCTGTGTGCTCACCAGGCTGTGGAACATCACTCTGTTAGATTAATGAAGCTAAGCAAGCTCCACATACAAGGAATCATACAAGTTGGTGGACAGAATACAAAGAATTGCAGCCACTGAAGTCTTTCTGGGTAAGGATTCAAAGATGGCGATTGCAAGAATCTGGTATATATTGACTGTCATTACAGAATTTTTTGCTTTTGTTTTATTGTCTCTTAATAGTTATATTCTCATTTCCACAAACTCTGCAAAGTAGAAGACACGGTTATTGTTTTTACACGTCAGAAAAAGATTRATAGGATCAATATCACCACTTGATTGTGTTACTAATACAAGTATGATTAACTCATAATCTACAAATCAAATGGTTAATGATTCATATAGCAGCATAATATAATAGTCGTATCCTCTAAATTAGAAGACCTGTCAACTTGTCCAGCCTGTTGGAAACAGTAGTCCTCATTTTAAAAAGTTAAACTTTTATTAATTTGAGCATCTAACTAAAGCACAAGCTCTTTTGAACGTTCTTTTTTTTTTATAAAGAAGGCAATCTTCCTTATGTTGTCTCTATAAATAGTCTTGCATGAGAGCTCAAACTCATATAACAACAAGCTTCGATATTTGTTTTCTCTTGCACACTTTTCCTTCTTAATATTTAAAGCCTATATAACCGTTTGGACCAAATTTGAATAAATTTGGTCCAAAAAGGTTATAAGGTTTTAAACAAACTTGAAAAAAAACCTTATATATATCAAGTGTACTTTTGTTTCTTTGCTTCATATCATCTGCAAGGAAAACTCTATCATATTAAGAAGGTATGGATAAGGTTAAAGGGTTGGCTGCAGAGAGGAGTGTGGTCATACTCAGCAAAAGCTCGTGCTGCCTATCATATGCAGTTAACATTCTATTTGGGGAACTTGGAGTCAATCCTTTTGTTTATGAGATTGACCAAGACCCTGACTGCAGGGAAATAGAGAAAGCGCTCGTAAAGTTGGGATGCAATGCACCAGTACCAGCYGTCTTCATCGGTGGAAAGCTGGTCGGATCCACGAATGAGATCATGTCGCACCACCTTAGTGGTGATCTGACCAAAATGCTGGTGCAAAGTCATGCCTTGATTAAATACTAAATCCATTCACTATTCTGTTGGAGAAGAAAAAAACAATAATAAGTTGGCCGAAGCTTATTAATGCAATAATTTATGTCATGTCGTATGTGTCGAGAATTATGTAGCAATTGTTTAGCTGTGTAGTATTTGTAATGCGTTTTTCATTGTTAATAAAGTTGGCTCCTATTTTATTGTGTTTATATTTTGCCAGTTGGTGCCTAGGACTCTGAACATGCTACGAAGTTGCATTTAATCTCTCCCCTTCCCCACCATTCTTAAATCTTAAGACTGAAACCGAAACCGGAGTAGCAGCCTTGATTTTCTGACTAATCCTTCCTTATCAGACTCTTTGAGAACTAAAGTAGCTGGAAATTCTGTCTGCAAGTATTGAAGCATAGTCGACCCCAGGTACAACAGACTCGTGATTATACTTTCAATACTTTAGAGATTTTGACTTGGTATGAGTATCCGAGTGCCCGAAAATTCTAATTATGATCGTATTCATAAAAATTAGAACGCTCCATTAATCAGATACTATATTCTCTGGTCAAAGAATCAGTTGGACTACTTGCTGAGACTTGGTATTTTTCAAGAATATTGATTAGGAGCAAATGCAAATTAATGTTAAATATAATTTCACATAAAAGAAATGTTATTCTGAAATCATCTGCTTTTGAATTTTCCATAGCAGTCCTCCACATTCTATTGGAAAAGTTGAAGAGAGAAGAATGCTCAACTTTTCCTGCATGTGGGGCTGGGATTCTTCAAACTTTTTCTCATATGAAGATAGGCATCACATTCCATTCCTTTTCATATTTATTCCCTTTTGATTTCCCTTCTGCTTATGTCTGTGATAATCCTCCCTTCAGCGGTCGGTATCATTAGTATAGATTTTATGCAGGCTCAGCTAAATCCAAGCTTCATACTTTTGATGCTAATGCCATATATAGTTCGTGATGATCGATCGAGCATCTCTGCGATACCCGTATACAAGTACTTTACTTCTCCGTATACAGGTACTTTACTTTTTTGAAAGAATATTGCTCAACTCGGTTCTTGGAAGTTTTTTCTTGCAGTAAATCATAAGTTTATTGAAAAACTTTTTGATGTTTTGCATAAGCTTTTCTGAGAATAGAAGTGGATGGTAGAAATCAATTTTTCTAGTTGATATAGTAAAAATTTGGCTGATTTTGTAGATAGAAAGAAACCAAAAATATTTGATAGCATGAAAAGCATTTTGGACAAAATCCTAACAGAGAACATGCATTTTGTTTTTTTGGTTCAATAGGGTATGAGTAGATTCGGACCTTCAACCCATAGGGAAGAAAATATAGTCTTGACCAATTGAGTTATACTTGTACCAGCATACAAGTAGTGGAGTTTAAGACAATCAAGTAAGAATGAAATTTATAACTACGGGAAAAAACCTGTCATCTCAGTTATAGTTTGAACTTTCGAATTTATAGAGTAAGCTGTTGTTTGAAGATTAAAATAAATCGAAAGGAAATAGGAAATACATGACATGTTTGGAATTTATTTTTAAATTTAGTAAAAACATATTTGGATTATTATGTTTAGGAGTTATTCTTGTTTTGGTATGTTTTATGGATGATATGTTTCTTCTATTCTTCTTTTTGATATTCAAAATAATGGAACCTCCACTTCTTGCATTGGATTATGCCTATGGTTGGTTTCTTTTAGCAAAAAAAGTTATTCTTTCTTTCATGTTTGTGAATATGAATAGATTTTTCCTTGTGCATAAGAAATAAAGTGCTTAGGGAATAATTGGCTTGAGATCAAATTGTGGGGTAGGTAAGGAATAAAAAGTTTTTTTTAGTAGGGGTTCAAATGCATGACTTTTTAGTCAAATATATATATCTTAATCAAAATATATATATCTTAATCAATTGAGCTAAATTCAGATTGACTAATAAAATGTGTTTTTGAGATATCAAGCCAAAAATGTAATGTCCCCATTTTTAACTGATTACCCTTTTGGTTTTGTTTTGTTTCTTTAATGCTCTTCCTCGTTTTTGTTTAAGAAGGAAAAGGGAAGAAGGTATGTTTGACCTTTGTTAAATTTTGTGAGACTTCTTAAAAATGAAAAGCAGGAAATGGAGGATAGTTCCCAAATCTACCTGTTAAAAAAAAAACATTTAATTTCTTAAAAATGAGAAATGAAAAGATTTTTTTTTAACCATTTAAGTTTCTTCAAGGTGCTGTTTGTTTTTCGGGAATGTAGATGGCCGACATCTAGAGATGCCTAAAATTTCAGATGTCCGGAATATTAGATGTCTGTCATCTCCAGATAACCACGTTTGTTTCGTAGGAATATTTTTAAAGATATTCAGAAATATTTGGCTGATTTATTTCTAAACATACCCTCATAAATATTTATATAAAAAATTCATCTAATATAATAGATTTATTCGAATTAATTTAATATATTTTTATTTTTTATATGTTATTTTGTAGAACAAATTAATTCATTATTAATTTAATATAAGTTTCATTTTCAATTTTAATAGTCTTTCGAAAGGACAATTATATAATTTTTGTTATCTTGGATAAAATTTATTTATCATATCATCACATTATATTTTTTCTAAAAGGAAAAATATCACGGTTCTGTTGGCGGGAAAAAATGTTGCTTCACAATTATATATTTATGATTATAAATATTATTAATAATATAATTCCTTCACAATATTAAAAATAAATGGATATATTATATAATTTAATGGTAGTTTATTTTACATGTAAATAAATATACTTAATAGCATAAAGTTATTTATTAAACGATTAGTATATTAATTTATTTTAATTATAAATTTAAAAATAAAAATAAAGAAATTTTTTAGGAAAAATTTAAAAAATTGATGAAAGAAAAAAAAATGGAGAAAAAAATGAAGGACAAAAATGTAAGAAGTAGATGAAAACTCGTAAGATGCCTTAGTATGGGCATTCTAGGATATCCGGGCATCTCGAGATATCCGGATATCTTACATTGTCCGTCTCATGGGAATCTTGGATTCCCACGAAACGAACGACCGGATGTAGTAGAAACATTTATTGGACGATTTTAACCTGGATTATTTATATAATACCCGATTTATCTTTAGTTTCATTTATGTTCTCAGTTTCAAGTTTTCTCTCTCCCTTCTATCCTCATCTCAGGAAAATTTGATCTCTCCTCATTAATATTATTTTTCATTAACTCTATCTCTCACCTCTCTCTACCCGTCTAAATTCTTCCTTCCTTTTTCAGTCTCTCCCAATGTTGTCTCTTGAAGGCTAACCTTTCGATATTCCATTTTGGTTCAAACTTTTCCAAATATCTCTCTTATTTATTGTTACGTTGTTCTCTTAATTAATTATTTTATTAATATTAACACTAGAAATTCCTAATGTTATAAAGTCCTTCAAATTACTAAAAACTCTCCTAATTATCTCTTTCGATTAATTGGATTAATAAAAAGCTAGGCTTTAAAAATTCTTATTCTTAACCTCCATGTGACAAATAGTTAATAATATAATAAAATAAAAAAATTACTCCATACATTAATATTAAAAATATTAATGCTACAAAACTACTTCCAACTATCTCTCTTAATTAATTTGGTCATAAATATAATTGATTTTAAAAATTCTCACACCCTTCTAAGGTAAGAATAATGGTAATACATATTCTAACCATTTAAATAGGGGTAAAAAGAAAATTAACTTATCCTATTTTAAAATTAAGTATAAAACTATCTTATCCTATTTTTCAATTTATTATATATTTATTAAAAATATAATTTAATTGAGTAACTGATTCAGACATATCACATAAAAGAAATATAAATAAGAGAGATAATTGGAAGGGTTTGAACCTAATTAAGGAGAATATGGTAGGTGGTCTGAGGGGAGAGACTTGGAGGAATTTATATGGTAGAGAGGGAAGAGAGGTGGAGACAATGAGAAAAAAATTAATGAGAGATAAAATTTTGACGAGGTGGGGAAGAGAGTTTTGAGGGAGACAGAAAGTTCATGTGAGAAAGAAAAAAATAGAATTTGGAGGGGTAGGAGAATATAAATGAAACTCAGATAAATACATGACTTTTTCATTTTCTCATTTTCAACTATAATTATTACTATAGACATAGTTCTAAAGTAATGCTTTAGAGCCAAATAACATTCTTCATTTTTTCATTCTTCATTTTTTTTCTATTCTGTATATTGAACTTCTTCTACGTTGTCAATTGTTATATCCTTATATGTTTTGAATATTACATGAAGTAAATGTACAGAGTTCATCTTTAAGTATCTTTATTTAGTAAGAAATTGGTTTATGACCAAGTTTTTTCTTTCGTTTTGCAGAGAAAAATACAATAAAGATAATGCAGAGTTGTCTTGTTTGTGGAAAAATGAAGCATTTGGATATGAAATTGGGGCTAAGTATATTTGGGTATGGCTAAGTTATTGGAAATATTTTACTTTTTTTGGTTAAGTTTTAGGTTTAATTCAAGAGAGAAGAACGACAATCAATCTCATAGAAAGCCAAAGTTAGCTATTAATTAGATGAGAGATTTCTTGACCTGTCGCATACCTCTACAACATCTTCTCAAAATGAATCGTCCTTTTTTTTTCTTGAACAAAAAGTAATTGATTAAGAGATAAATGCCTCTTGAGCTACAGATGAAGGGTAGTCACCCTTAGTTAGGTTTAATAACCATAAAGGAAAAGAACGTTGCCAAAAGCACGTGGCAGCAGACAAAAAGCCATGTCTGGCAAGTGTGTGCGCAGATTGATTCCAACCACGAGAGATGTGAGAAAAACAAATTGAAGAGAAGGAAAGAGAAAGAGTTTCAATTTCCAGCAACCAATTTAGTGCATCTCCTAGAGTTGATCTTCCACCATTAATCACAATCTTTTGGACTAAAGGAAGTATATACCTTCCGAGAATCCCATTCTCCATTAGGGAGAATGTAATCTGCCACTTTGCTACCAAGGAAGAAGGATTAATAGGGAGCGGTTGGAAATTTAAAGGCATGGGAATCCATGGATCTATAAAGGCATCAATAGTTAAGCCATTACCAATCCTCATACGAAGGTTTTTAACTAATAAATCCTTTCCCCAAAGAAAACTCTTCCAAAAGTAGGAGGATTTCGACTTTGCCTGTGGCTTGAAGAACACCACTTTCCTGGAAGTAACAAGCTTTAAGGACCTGAGAGACCAAAAGATTCGAATGCCGCAAAACTCTCCAAAGTTGCTTCGCCAGTAAAGCTTGGTTAAACCCCTCGAGATCATGAAAATTTAGGCCTCGAAGTTCTTTAGGGAGGCACATAGTATCCCAATTCATCCAATGCATCTTCCTTTTGTCATTTGAAGAGCCCCACCAGAAGCCATCGAAGATTTGTGAAACTTCATTGCAAAACCGTTTCGGAAGCCGGAAAATGCCGATGGCATAGGATGAGATTGCTTGGCCAATGCTTTTTTATTAACACTTCTTTACCCCCAACTGAGAAGAAAGTCTGTTTCTATCCTTGCATTGACTTCCAAATTTTGTCCTTTAAGAACTGCTAATCCAAGCCTTTCCTTCTAGAGAAACAAGATGGAAGGCCGAGGTAGGAGCCAAGATTAGTTACCAGTCGGACATTAAGAATAGTTTGGAGATATTGTTGACGTTCAGGATGCACATTAGGAGAGAAAAGCAATGCAGAATTGGAGAGATTTATGCATTGACCAGAAGCCTTCCCATATCTCATCAAAATATCTTTGAGGACCAAGCATTCAGATTCAAGTGATCTAAGAAATATGAGACTGTCATCTGCAAAAAGAAGATGAGAGATATGGGGACAATTGTTCCCAAAAGAGATACCTGCAATATGTCCCATGTTGGTTGCGTTCTGGAGCAATATGGAGAGACCTTCCGCGCAGAGAAGAAAAAGATAGGGAGATAAGGGGTCACCCTGACGAATGCCACGAGATGGAGAAAAGAGTCCTCTAGGATGGCCATTCAGAATAATAGAAAAGCGGACCATTGAAAGACAGTTCATGATTTGGGTAACCCAAATGTGGGGCAAATCCCGATAAGCATGATACTTTCAATGTAGGTCCACTCAACCCTATCAAATGCCTTGCTCAGATCAAGATTCAGAGCTGCCAAACCACAATTGCCAGTCTTCTTATTTTTGATAGAGTGAAGGCATTCATTCCCAATGATAATATTATCTGAAATGGAGCGATTGGGAATGAAAGCCGACTGAGAGACAGAAATGACCGCATCAATTACCCGTTTGAGCCTGTTGGCAATGTCCTTCGTAATTATCTTGTAAGAAACATTACAAAGACTTATAGCACGGTAATCTGAAACAGTCTTTGGATGCTTGACTTTTGGAATGAGGGCAATGTATGTATCATTCCATTGTTGAATGGAAGTTTGGTGGTTTAGTATACTGAGACAAGCTGCCACTGTCTTAGGACCAACGGTACCCCAATATCGCTGATAAAAGAGTGTCGGAAAACCATCTGGACCAGGAGATTTTGTCGGAAACATCTGGTTAACAGCAGTCACAATCTCCTGTTCGGTATAGATGGAGGTGAGGTAGCTATTTGCCTCTGCCGAAACTCTATTGGGAATTAGATTAGTTACCTCATTAATATCAAGCGGTGATGGCCGTGAAGAAGAGAATATTGTTTTGAAGTAGTCCAAAAACGTTTGTTTTATTTCTGACTCATTCTCTGTCCAATGGCCAATGAAGTTCATAATTCCTTTGATATAGTTTCTTTCCTTCCTCATAGTGGCCTTATTGTGAAACCACTTAGTGTTTTTGTCACCCCATTTTAGCCAATCTTCACGAGAGTGTTGGTTCCAATATATTTCCGCAAGTTCAAAGAGGCCGGCCAGATCGTTCTCCAGTAAGTGAATGAGATTGAAATCCAGAGGAAGGGGCTGGTTATAAGCATCTGAGAGAGCATCCTTTTGAGTTTTAATTTGAGTGAAAAGGCTCTTTACATTAGAGGAGTCCCACTGTTTCAGCGATAGCGCAAATGCTGTGATGCTTTCTATAAAAGAATAGGATGGAGGACTAGAGGACCAATGCCCAGCTTGGCTAATAATCTGTTCACAATCCGGATTTCAGGTCCAAATTTCTTCAAACCGGAAAGGTTTCGGAGAGTGACGGCCACTTCTTTTATGTGGCGGGAGAAGATTAAGAGCTATAACTCGATGGTCTGATTTGGACCATGGTAAATGAGTAACTGCAGCCTTGGAAAACATAGTTTTGAAAGAATCGTTACATAAGAATCTGTCAAGACGCTTCTATAATTGATTGGACTGAAGTCTGGTATTGCACCAAGTAAAAGGAGAACCTGAGAAACCCATGTCCCTTAAAGAGCAGCGGTCTAAAACACCACGGAAATCAGAAATGTGAGCTGTATCATAAGAGCTTGGGCGAGACGCTTCATTACTCCAAAGGAGAGCATTAAAATCTCCTCCAACTAACCAAGGAGAGTCATCTAGATTATGAATTCGGCAGAAAAGATCCCAAGTAAAATGGCGTTTGTGAGCTGTGGGTTGGCCATAAAAACCAGTGAATCTCCATAAAAAGCCATCCCAGTTAAGGCTGCAATCAATATGATGGTGAGAAAAAGAGCGAATAGAAACCTCCACTGAATCTTTCCATAAAAGGCACAAGCCTCCACTCAGACCAAAGCTACAAACAGAGAAACAACCACAAAAATTCAGAGCATGCTTCAATTGATTCGTCAGAGAATCATTACACTTTGTTTCCATGATAAATAGGACCTGAGGGTTTTCGTGATTCAAAAAATCACAAAGCACACGGAAAGCCCGGGGATCCCCCAACCCATAAACGTTCCAACAGATGATTTTCATGGCGATCGGCGAGGTTGCTCGGCAACCTTCGCCGCTTCAAGAGAAATAGGACATGGTGATGATTGATCATCAGATTGCTTCTGCTTTAGTTTTTTGCCAAGAGGGCTTGGGCCATTACTCCTCGAAGTCTTCCTCTTAGTGAGAATATTCTGTGGTGGCAAAGGATCTGTTGTATGGCTGACACGTGCCTTCCTTTTCCATGTTCGGAGGTTTCCTTGGAAAGATGGACTCAAGTCCATTTTAGTTAGAGAGCATTTATTTGCTGTTTCTGATAAGGCTATTTCTGGAGAAGGAAAGTCTGCAGAATGGTTGGATTCACAATTAATGCTCTTTGAAACTTCCAAAATCGAAGGAGATGATTTTGGAAATTTTGTAACAGCAGCAGAATGTGCGAGATTTGCGGTCATTGAGTTGGAAGCTGGAAACGGCTCCTAAGTTACCGTGAAATGAGCTTCCGGTGAGCCTTCTTGCATATGGGGATTTTCCGGTTGGTTAGTCTTGAATCCGGCTGAGATGGCTGAGATGTGGGTAACAACTGCAGCCTGATCTGAGTCTCTACTGGTGCTATTGTTCAGGGAGCAAGCTCCTTGACCATGAGAATGGTTGCCAAAAGGCTTGGAGGTGCCTTGGTAATGCAGCCACTACCCATATTGATGTCTCTTTGTGATAGAAGGGTCATCTCCACAATCGTCACAGTCCTTAAGCACATGATCCAACTTACCACAACAGAAGCAAAAGTCGGGTAGTCGTTCGTATTGGATTGGGATCCAATTTCCTCCCATTGGACCTGCTATGTTCAGTTTTAGACCTCTCCTTAAAGGCTTGGAGATGTCTAAATTAACTCGAACTCCCAAGCTTGAGCCCCAGCAATAGCGTTCTTCATCATGTTCAACATCTTCAAAAAATCCAAGGGCATTCCCCAATTCGCTAGCCATTAACCTGTTCATACATTCCAAAGGTAGATCAAAAAAATGAACCCAAATGGATACATCATTGGAATAGGCAGAGTTAACACAAGTATTGCCTTTTCGAAAGTCCAAGGTCCAGAATTCAAGATTCTATTTCTGTCCTTTCCTCTTTTGAAATAGAACAGAAAGAGATTTCATCCTGCATTCTCCACAATAAAAGCATTCAAGTCTAGTCTCCAAGCGATCCGCAACGTGTTCTTCAGAACATAACAAAAGATGGATCTCTTAAAGAACAATTTGCCCACCAGGCTTAGATCCAACCTCTTCCCAGTATCTTCAATGGCCGTAGAGTCTATGTCAACCGTTATTTCTTCCTCTTCGGAAGTCAGCTTGAAGTTCTTCCATTCTTCTAGTAATTCTGAGGCTGCCATAGAGAGCAGGAATTAGCAAGGACTCCTGAGAGAAGTTGTCGACGACGGAGAGAACTCTTCACAGGAAGAGAAAAAGAATCGTCCTTGAAATCTCAAGTTTGCAACCATTTATATATATTTTTTAAAATAATATTTTAGTAATCTTATTTTAATATTTATAAATGAGAGAAATACATGCCAGTTGGATATTGGATAATTTTTTAGTACTCATTTTTTATATAATAATTGAACAGCTTTTTTTTTATATAAAATTATAGACCTATGATCTCAACTTTTAAGTATTTTGTCATTGTTATTTAGTCATGGAAACGTTTAACATGAATTACATTATTGAATTTTAAATTATACTTATATTTTAAAATATCTATAAAATATTATAGTATTTTGTTTATATTATGTAATATTTGATAGATGTTCCCTTTCTAAAGTAAAATTAACATCAATATATGATAAAATAAAATTGAGATACAACGTGTAAAGCACGTGTTAGAATAAACTCACAATTTTTTTCAAACAAAATCTATCGTAACATACAACTTTTTTTTTAATAAATCATAACGTAAAACTTGCAATGTTGGTTCAATTTTAAAGTAAATATTGTAATATATATAAAAGTTTGGTGCAATTTACCAAAATTGAAAATTTTTGATAAAAGTTGACATACCTTGTCCATAAAAAGATCAACTTATTATTTCTAAATTTATGAATATGGGATAAATATTCTATGACAATATACTAAGTATAACTCTTTTAACCATTAATCATACTATTAATGTATACTTGAGACTAGATTGCAGGTATATATTTCTTTATTAATTGGTATGATATTTAAAATAGTTCGTTTGTTGAATTCGATTTAGATTTATTTTATATTGACTCGAGTCGATTTATTCAGTTTGAATTTTGTTAAAAATATATGTTTAAATGGATCTGGTTACATCCTAATAAATTTTTATTTTTACTTGTTTGAAATTTACATCCTAATAAATTAAATCATACTTAGAGTTGATATATTTGAAAAATTAAAATTAAAAGTATTTTATATTAACTGAGAAATACATCATACAAAATTCAACTAATAAAAACATAGACATACAAACATAATAACCAACTTAAAAAATAATAATAAATTAATTAAACTATAGTTAGGGAGACATATTTATATTTAGCATAGTAAAAGATACTCATATTTTGTGAGGTAATATTCTAAAAAAAAAGTAGTAGGGTAATTTAGAATTGTTTTAGACATATTTATCATTTGTATGATTTTAAATTTTCAATCTACCTCATTAACTGTATTTTAATTAAAATAATATTCATTGTCTTTTATCAAGAAGAATTAAGTTAAATTTAAAAGTATTCTTAAAATCTCAATTAATTTTAAAAAACATATCATTTGTTTGTAAAATTGTTTAACGATTTTTTATTTTATTTTATTTAAAACTAAACATGAGAGCATTTTTTGCCAAAGTTCAACGGTAATTGATATATATCTTTACTTATCCTAATTGTGAAAAAAACATATCATTTTGTAAGGAGTCACATCTATTAAAATACATCATACATGTACCAATTTTATAGCGTGTAAAAAAGTAACCAAGACTCAATTTCAAAAGGTTAAAATCTAACTATATGCAAATTTACTTTTTTTTTTTAAACTAGATTGTGGAATTTGAACTTCCGACTTTTTAGTCTATATAATATATGTGACAATTAGATGTAAACTTATCCTAATTTCATATGCTATAATAGCATATACTATATTAAAATGGGAGGATCTCGGAAAAATAGTTTTTGACGTTTTTGTCCCTTCCTTAATTTATTAATTTAAAAATTATGCCATTAATAATTTATTATAAATATTAAATTAATTATTGATTACTAATTATCAATAGTAATAAATGTACATGATCTAAACAAGGTTAGAACACAAAAGTGTTTCTACATTTGTGTGATAAAAAAAAATAATAATAACAAAAGGTTTTCTACACCATAAAATTAAATTATTTTCTTTAATTACAATTCATAATAGAATTTCAAAAGTTTTGTAACGTTTTATCTCCTACTACTATAAAAACATACTTTCTTTCACTATTTATTTTCACAACACTTAATTCTCTCCAAAGATTGCTCTCAAATATTATTCAATCTAAAAAACATCTCAAAATCATATTGGTGACATATTCATCAAGTTGTAGAGAATACCTGTGTCGAATCTATATCTTGAATCCAATGCTTGCGAGATTACTATTCCATAATTTATGAGGTAAAATAATAGTGATCGTTAAGCATCAACATATTTTAGATTAGTGTATAGCTAAAGTTTGATTTTTTTTTTGTTACTATTGTTTTGTATTGTTCTTTTATATTTAGTGTCACATGTATTTAGAATATTTTTTTAAGAAAATAATAAAATGTATTGATCTATTACAAGCTCTCATGTTGATTTTGTTGAAAAAAAATTGTGTAAGGACATAAAAATGTTCTAAAAAGTTAGGAATATATAACTTTTTCCCTTCCTTTTCTAATAATATAATTTAAAGATTTTTTAAATAATTTTAATTATAATATGAAGTTAAATTAGTATAAACTAAAATGTTAGCTTAAATTTTTTTTAGGATTTTTAATAAACAAAAAAATATTAAAAAAAATAATGGGGCAAAATTAGATAAAATAACATTTTTAAAATAAAAAATTAAAGTACTTATACATTTTTTAATCAATATATTAAAAATATGAAATGTAATCTAAAATTCACAAAAAAAAAAAAGTCGTATGAAATAATGCAATTTAAATACGCTCATAGATTAAATGATTAAATTAGTAAAGTACATATATTTTAATGAAGTATGCATATATACATCTTAATTTTCTTTTTTATTTATTTATTATTATTGTTATTATTTTACTACTGGTATTATTTTTTCTCATTTATTTATGTTGTTATAAAATTAAGTTAAACGAAAATATTCGTGCATTTGAACGTGGTATCGAACTAGTAATAGCAATGTGTCGCCTCAATACCTTTTTATTCTGTTCTTCAAGAAAGTCTCGATGATTAAATTTTAATGGAACAATGACTTTGAACCTTAAAAAAATACTTATTTATTTTGTGAAAAACAAAAGTAATATACATTTTCTTTTACCTTTATAGTATAAATTATAAAAATTTGATAAAAATAAATTATTGGGTGACCGGAAAGGCCATCCCTCATTGTACGACCCATACATGAAGCACGACCATGTCGGTCGCACCCTCCCTAAAGGACCACACCCCTTGTGCAGCTCATACTACAAGCGCAGCCATAATGGCTACACTCCCAATTGGAGGGTCACACAATCACCAGCGCATGTGATGCGCTCGATGTGCGCCCAACATGGCACGTGCGCTACCATTGCAGCCCATTAGTCCAACCATTTCGCACCAAACATGGTACCGATGCTATCACCGTGTCCCATCGGCCCACCACTTGTGCACCCATTGTGGCAGACACACCACCATCCTGGCCCATTGGCCCACCACTCACGCGCTGAGCGTGACACACACGTCACCATCATGGCTGAACATCTCTTCTTCACTTCAAGGAAGCGCACCCTCCACAATTGCACAACCCTTCTTCGTGTAAAAGGAGCGCGACCCATGCAACCAAACTATCCCTTCTGAACGCAATGGAGCTAAGCTTTCGTGGTCGTGCAACCCTTCCCCACACCAAGTGAGCATGGCCCATGTGCCCCGACCTCTTATGCCCAAGACATCCACCACTCTGATTACTTGGAGGGAAAGAAATCCTCTTCCCCGTGAGCCTACAAACATAAGGCCCCAATCTAATTGAGGTACGATGACAACAACACAATCCACTATATTTTTATATACTGACTTAAATTTCGGAGTGTATACCAACAATTGATCGGCATTAGCTCACCTTTTCTTTGTGCAGGTCATCTTTGGTCTAGTCGTACGAGTCAAGATTTCGTATTTCTCCTATTCACAACCCATTGGATCCGGACCATCCAAATCGATTGGCCTCTCTAAATTATGTATTAACATAAATATTATAACTTTAATTTTTAAGAGAGCTTGAGACTTAAAAGTGAAAAAGCTCGTGAGAAAGAAGTTAAAGTTTCATGTTTTAAAATTTTAAGGATAAACTTATAACATTCGCACGAGGAAAATAATATGGTTTGAGAATTAAAATTAAAATTTAAAAAAATGTGCCAACTTTAAGTGGGAACGAACATTCAACTCGAAGAGTTTAGATATTTATTCATATAAATATGCTCGTGTTGAAAAATGGTATGAATAAGATTTCCGTCTAAATGGTCTCTTTGTTTAAGTATTATATGTTTATTGGAATGGCAGTTTTTATTGATTTTAGTTTTGTAGTTTAAAAATGTGAATTTTAGTATTTTTTTTTATTTTTTGTCATTCAGTATTTTAAAATATTTATGTTGGTTTTTGTATTTCTTGAAAGTGACTATTTTAGTATATAATTGTAAATTTATATGCCAGGGGAGTCCTTTACTATAAATTTACGAAATTTATTGAGCAAATCGTCATGTTAAAATTTTAGTAAAAAATGAGATAAAAATAAAAATGAAAAGACAAAAAATGATTGTTGATGCAGAAATTTGGCCTCTTATTCCGCCAAATCCACACAAATCTTCTAGAAATAAAGGGATGACGAGACCTGCAAAAGAATTAGAGTAATTTAGTATAAAGTGTAGGGTGTTATGAGCATACCTCTAGGATTTGACTTACTTCCCTATTTATAGAAGTTGAATCCTAATCTTCTTTTACAAAAGTTGAACCCTAGTATCTCTAGGAGATCTGGACTTCTGGACCCATGTGTTTCATCGTGGATCTAATATCGGATCAAAGGTCGAGAACAATTGGGCACAAGAATCGAAGGGAGTCGAATTAGGGTCCTCAGCCTTTTGGCCGAGAACACGCGTAGAGGAGGCCTTGGCGCCAAGCACTGCTCGGCGCCAGACACAGGTCGATTTCTGTCGCTTCATCCGTTCTGTATTTTTTTTTCTCATACCAATGATAAACTTAAACTAATTACTTAAAAATATATGGACTAAAATAAATAAAAATTAAAAGGGTAGAAATTGTATAAAACATTTTAAAAGCATCCAAATAAACCAAAGTCAGAACTAATCTTCCTCTTTAATATAAAATTTTGCGAATTTCTAGAACAAAAATCCTGAGAAACTCTGTACCGACCCGATCGAAACAGGTCGGGTATGGATATTAATGAATAACCTGGTCGGACCAAACAGAATCGATAAACTAGTCGTCCGGCCGAACCCAAAACAAACCGAACCGAACCATCAGCAATCAGTGACATTTTCGTAATATCCTGGAATTGTAGGCCCCTCTGTTCAACAATTTCGTCCAGTTCCACTTAGACAATCCTGGTGCGTCTCCCCGCCATGCCCTAGCTCTATCAGTTCCGCTTCCTCTTCGATTTCCTTCATTTTTCTGATCGGTTCGCCGGCTGCTGTTCTTGCTAGCCCTAGCTGTTGATGCATTGCTCTTCGTATTCGATTTCGACGGAAGATTGTCGGTATAGAAAGAAGGAAGCTTCGTGTGGGTCGTTTGATAAGTTAATCTTGCAGAAGGTAGTTGCTGAGGTAAAGTTTGGCTTCTAAACCCAAAATTTTAGTTGTGTTCATCTCCGACGTCTCTATCTCAAAACGTAATGAAATTTGTTTTTGTGGTGATAATTGCATTTCTTTTGTTCCGGACTCAGTTTCGCCTCTAGTATTTGAAGTCAGTTGTGATTGTGGTTGTAATTGTAGTTTTACAGCCTGGAAAGAAAGGTATGAGAAGTCATTATTTAGATCATGGTGCTACTGGTATGAGACATTAAATTGGTTGTTGGTTTAATCTATGAATTGTTAATTTAAGGGTATATTGTAGAGTTCTTATGCATTTGAATGAGTAAATATTTTCACATGCATATCTGGAGACAACTAGCTGACTCGGAGGATTTTATGTTGGACCTCCTATCAGGAAGAAGTATAGTAGGAGGGGCAAAACGGAGATACTAGGAATGTAGGCCATAACGACCATGAGAGAGGAAGTACTTAGCTGGAGGTAGGAGGTAGGGGTAGGGTAAAAGGTAGGGAATGTCGTTAGGGAGGGTGTCTTTTTGCTTATTCTGTGTTTTGGTTTGATAGTCCGGCTATCCATATTGTTGTTTATCTTTTTAATTACAATATGGTTATCTGTTCTTGTATTCGGTACCTAACAAATTGGTATCAGAGCAAGAATGAATTGTGTTAGAGGTCTTGCTGAATGTTCAGAGATGTCTGGTCGAAGAAAGTGATCTTATGAAACCAATGCTTCAGAAAATAGAAGTCAGGCTATGAAGAATAGAAGAAGAAGTGTGAAGTATACGAAGACTGGGATATTGAAAGCAGGGATGAAGAGTGGCTGGAAGGCGACGATCGTACCCAAGAATGTGGATTAGAGTTCTATGGAAAATCAACCAAAATGAAGAAATTTCATCGTGCAGGGATTCATCGAGAGCAGAGAAGAAAAATTATCATAAATCGAGTATGAAGAAGTTAAGGAGGAGAGGAAGAAGGCATCAATCACAGCGGAACTCCAAAGGGAAGAATGAAGAAGAAATTGAATATCCAATAAGGAATCGCTGGACCGGTTCTGCACGGTGGTTTACCGAAGAAGAAACGGCGGAGAAGGAAGAGAGAACGTATATCGGAAAATCGGCAACGAAATGCGGAGACTGGGCGCGAGGGATCAGGGAAGATAGAACTTGCGACGAAGGTTGGATGTCAGAAGAGAGGCCTGGCCACTGTCGGTGAGACAGAAGGGAAGGCGTTCGAGTAATCGAAAAATGGGGAAATGGTCGATGTCCATGTCGAAAATAGACAAAGGGAGAGACAAGAAATCGATGACGGCCATCATCGCCGGCAGGTGCTGCTATGGTCGGAGAGGAAGAAGGGATGGGGTGTCGTTGTAAATTTCGTGACAGAGATAGCAGATCATGTGAGAAAGAAAGAAAAAGAAAACCCTAATCACGTGACCGAGAGGGAAGACTCTAGAAGCATGTGGGGCCTTGGACTCTGTGGGCTGATTGTTAATGCAATTGTTGAAACCCATTTTCTCTTTAAGACAGAGAGCATGAGGGAAGGAGTTTTGGGCCTCGTTGCTTTAGGTTTTAAACCTAAAAATCAAATTGGATTGACACCATCTTACCCACCCATGTGAAGCGTTGTCCAACCTAGCCGCCACTACCTTCATCTTCATCTTCTCCACTGCTATCACCACCGGCGTCTCCACTCAACCGTCGGTGCCACCGCAAACACGCTTCTCCATCGTCCTACCGTTGCCGACCACCTTCGACTTTCATCCCCATCTTTCGTATGCCGCCTCCAACATCCGTCAGCCACCGTTTGTCAGGCACCGCCGTCGACACCGTCTGCCAGCCTATTGCATATTCCCTCACGGCCACCGATCCAGCTAAGGTTTTATTAGTCTCTATTTAGCTAAGTTTCTAGTTTTGTTGGTGTTAAAAGTCTTCTTGTGTATGCACACCTTGAGGACGAGGTGTCTTGGAAGGGCGGGGTATGTGAAGGATCCTTTTAGGGTTAGTATTAGTAATTAGTTAGGGATGAGTTTGCTATAAATAAGAGTAGTGAAGAATAGTTTTTTTGTAAGGGACTTGGGAGAGATAGCCCTCTCGAAAGGTTATCGATGTTGTAGTTTATCTTTTGAATTGCAATATAGTTATCTTGTTAGGTTCTAACCTAACAGTGGACTTAAGAGTTGTACAATAATTTTAAATTCAAACAGTTCCTCATTGGTATTTCTCCAATTTGCTTGATTGGAGCTGTTAAGGGAAATATTCATGCCATTGAAGGAGCTGTTCATCAATCTTTAATTTATGTTGCATGGAAAAGAAACCATTAACAAATAAAAAATATTTTTTTCCCCTTTTTATAAGGCCTCAATTTCCACATTTACGATTAGCTTAAGACGTGAAATTCCTACTGATTAATTGTGGTGAGAATTCATTCATTGGAGTATTTTTGCAACCACACTTAGGCTAATAAGCTATTTAATACATTGAGAAGTTGAATCGAAGCTTTTGATGGGTCTTACATGCTCTGTTTCTTGCCTATATACCAGGAATATGGAGGAAACTCAGCAAATAGAGGATGCATCATCTGAAACCGTCCCAGATAAAGCATCGGAAGAGAATCATGAAACTCGTGATGAAATGCTTTCTAGGCATAGGTAAATGGAAATATGACACTTCTTGCATATTTGGCTTCTCTTTTATGATAATATAAGTTTTGAGTATTGCTTGTTGTCTACTAAATATCTGGTGCCGCTGATGTAGTAATTGAGTAAATCTTTTAACTTGCTCTCACCACTTGAAACAGTTGGTTATTTGATATAAAGGTCCAGCTCGATTTTTATAGTCTTAAAATGTTCACGAGATCTTTACTATCTTTAAGTTATCAGGGGCAATAGATAGACTCAAAACATTTCACTATGGTTGCTCAACCATGCTCAATCCATAGAAACAGAGCTTATAGTATGTTCCATGATTATAAGTACTTTAATATGAGCATGTGTTCAAAGGAATTATTGATGTGATACAAAGGGCTCTATCATCATTGAGGCCTTTTTTCCAGTTGGTGATGTTGTTTACTTCTGCATATCGTTCCATTTTTCCCGCTTCGACTTCAACTGCATGGAGGGTATTGTTAACCTTTGCATTTTGCATTTCTGTAGTCCTCAGAATTTTTATTTGTTTACGTTTGTTGTTATTCTTATTATTTTGCAATGACATTATCTGCATGCAGGAAAGAGATATCACAGTTGCAGAACAAAGAAATTGAACTTAAAAAGGCCGCTGCTAGAGGTAGCAAAGCTGAACAAAAAGTGAAGAAGAAACAGGTGGAGGAAGAGATATCTCAACTTTCTGCTAAGCTAAAAAAGAAACACACTGAAGAACTTGCGTCATTAGGCTATAGTAACAAGAACAGCAACAGTAATGGAAATGAAAAAAACAACCTCGACAATCTAGTGAAGGCCATAGCTGGAGTGTCGATGACAGCTCAATCTGACCATTCAAAGCCCAGCAAAAGCACGAAGCGGAGGGAGAAGAGGGCTCAACAAGAGGCGGAAAGAGACAGAAGAATTGAAGAGGAGCAGAGCAACATTGTGAGTGATAGAATGGTTGAGAATGAGCAGTTGGAAAAGAAGCTTGGACCTCTTGGTTTGACTGTTCACGAAATCAAGCCAGATGGGCATTGCCTCTACCGAGCAGTCGAAAACCAGCTCGCCTTCCTTTCAGGTGGTTCGCCTCCATACACATTCCAAGAACTTCGCAAGATGGTAGCAACTTATATGAGAGACCATTCACCTGATTACATGCCATTTTTCCTCTCAGACAACACCGATGATTCGCTGGCTGAAAGATTCGAAAATTACTGCAAGGAAGTCGAGTCAACAGCAGCGTGGGGAGGGCAGCTGGAGCTCGGCGCTTTGACCCATTGCCTTCAAAAACATATCATGATATTTTCAGGATCCTTCCCTGATGTGGAAATGGGGAAGGAATACAAATCAGAGGGCTTAGTGAACTCAAGTATTAGGCTGTCGTACCATAAGCATGCCTTTGGACTTGGGGAGCACTACAATTCTGTGGTTCCTGTATGAGACCCAATTGGGCTACTTTGCTTTGGCATCTATTCTGCAATATCTTTTGAGCCTTGAGTTTGTACCTAAAGGACAAGACTTGTGCTAACATATAGATTGTTCTTTTTGTTTCCTTCCATAGATGATATTTTGTTTAGCCTTCCTCGAATTTATCCGACGATTATCCGAATCGAGTTCTTCTAGTTATAACAACTTCTAACTTTCATTTGGTGTTATTTGTTGTTTTTATCCTGTGCCACACAAGGTTCTACGGGATTGAATTATGATCTCCTCACCCTCTTATTGTCTCAAGATTGTTGATTAAAGTCAATTTTTTTTAAATTACAAGTTAGTCCTCGAACTTTCACTTTTTGTTTGGATATTTAAAGCATCAATAAAAGTAATTGAAATCCAGTGTAGAACATTTTTGATATCTTGTTATAATTTTGTCATCTGAAAACTGTGGGCAAGAAGATATGTTCAACTGTTCACATCAAGCTGTTGGGATAAGGAAACAACAAGTAGAGTACCACTTGGCCAAGATAGAGAGAAGATTCCATGTCTTCATAAATTGGGAATTTTTGTTATTCCTCATCTCATAATTGATCTTGATAAACTTGKCTACAAGATTTGCAGATCAGTTTCATTTGCCCTTTCAATGAAACAAGAGACAATTAAAAGATGAAGTCATGTTATCATCTGTTATAAGCCAATATTATGTTTCTCCCTTGGGCTGAATGGTTATTTAAATTTGGTTAAGATACTATTTTGGTACAAGTAATTTCAATTTTGGTTTATTTTAGTCATTTTTTATTTTCTGTACTTTCAATCATTTTGGTCTCTGTACTCTTAAAAATGGATCATTTAGTTCCCATTTGCAAAATGGTAACACAAACCCTACACATAATGAAGACTTTTCAATATAAATCATTGTTACATTTCAAGAAATCTATTGAATGTAATGTCATGTTAAAATTGTGATAGAAAAAAATAAAATTAAAAATAAATTAATTGACCAAAATGATCACTTTTAAACATATAAGGACTAAAATGAGCATTTTGAAAGTGCAAAGATTAAAATGAACAAAAAATGAAAATGTAGGGACCAAAATAAATATTTTAAAAATATAAAAACTCAAAATGAACCAAAGTTGAAAGTACACAAATCAAAATAGCGTTTTAACCTTTAAATTTCATGTTAGTTTTGCTTTCGAAGTTCATCCAAACTATACAACAAATCGAAGAACTCTTTTCAACTTCTCAATTCTAAGTTTTAAGTGGTTAAAAAATACTTTTAGTTCTACTTTTATTGAAGTGATGATTTAATCCTTATCCTTTCGAATTAATAACAATTAGTTCCAAAATTTTAATATGTAATACTCCAGTCCTTGTTTAAAGTTTGTAACGATTTAATCTAAAAAAATATTGTTAAGATTCAATAAGATCTCTTACATGTACATATCAATCAATTGATGAAACCAATGTATTTATAAATTACAACTAAATCATTGTGTAATAAAAATTGATACGAGACTAGTTGTTACAATTTTTAAAATACAAAGACTAACTTATCACATACTAAAGTTGAGGGACTAAATTGTTACCAATTTGAACAGGGACTAAATCATTACTAACTAAAAGTTCAAAAAATAAATTGCTACTTCAATGTACAAGAACCAAAAGTGGTTTTTAACCTTCTAAAAATCGAGCAACATTTTGTAGTACTATTTCAGTAGCCTCAACCATTGGGCTAGCTTCTAATACATTTTTTTTTTATCCACAAGAATCAATGAAATGGTGACAGTGATATTACAAATCAATAAATGGCATGCTTTAAACTCATCTTTACCATGGTAAATCATCACTACACTTAACAATATTCCAGCATGTGTTTTTATCTGCTTGGGAACAAAATTTAGAATCATTTCTCTACAGGTACAACAATAGGTAAGAAGAAGATCATTTGGCGCGACCTCAAATTTGTCATCTCCTTCATGTACGGCTGCTGGGAAGATCTTCRTGCAGTTGCTGGAAGATTACCTTTAACAAAGAATCTTTACTTTCCAAGATCTGGCTTTTTTAGCCTTTMCCCTGCATTATTTTGTTCATAAATGGCTACCAAATCTTGATCAGTAAAAAGGAAAATCCATAACTTCTTTAAAATTGGATAAGCCCAAGTTCTCTATCTCCAACTAAGCAGATGCTCCAAAATGAGTTATGCCAAGACAAGTTCAAGGAAAGGGAGAGAGAAACAGAATAAAAGTACAAAGATGGCATGGCTGGTACCACTGTTGTGGTTCAAATATCATGAAAATGAACCATAAATGCCAAATAAGAAGCCTGAGCCTTTGACAAATGCTAATTCCAATATTCTGAATGGATAAAAGCAGAAGAAATGACTCCAAAARTTCACCTACCTATCTCTTCTCATACATACTTCCAAAGATTTACTTATAACTTGGGTTTGTGCATTAAACTGTCTCTACATTTTCCATGAGACTCCACCTTGTCATCATCAAATATCAAGTATCAGGAAGGGTATTTTGGAAATCTGCTTACACAGCTTCCTGAAAGTTATATTCCTCTCTGCTGTGGTATTCAATCTCAATACCAAAAGARAAACCAGGKAAAGATTCTGATATTCCAACTTGCAGAAAAATGAACAGACAACCCCATGACATGAAATCTCACCTCAGTATAAATAGAGCACAATGGGAGCTTCAAACTCATTAACARCCAAAAACAAAAACTTCCTTCTTAACAGAGAGACTACATTTCCAAGAGCCATGGACATGAATGCRGTGCAAGGAATGGTAGCTGAGAGGCCMGTAGTGATCTTCAGCAGAAGCCAATGCTCAATGAGCTACACWATAAAGTCACTCATATCAAGCTTTGGGGCTAACCCTACTGTGTATGAACTTGATGAGATACCCAATGGGAACCATATTGAGTCACTGCTGCTTCAACTAGGATGCCAGCCATGTGTGCCTGCAGTGTTCATAGGGCAGAAGTTAATTGGTGGAGCCAGAGAGGTGATGAGCCTGCAGGTCAGGAATGAGCTTATGCCATTGCTCATGAGTGCCAGAGCTATATGGGTTTGAAACAAAAGCTGCAAAATTTCAACACAAAACACCTGAGAAATTTGCTCATTACTACAAAATACCCAGAGAAATTTGCTCATTACTACATATCCTTTTCTCTATTCTACTTTCTTTTTTTGGTTAGTGTGGGGGACTCTTGACTCTATTTTGACTTGCAAAGTTAAGAATTGAGAGCACTTTTTACCCTCTTGTTCTTCATGTACATGTAATGATCATGTTAAATAAAGAGGGGTTTCCCTATAGCATTTACAAGGGCACATAATGAATCAAAATGGCTCATATTTTCTTTCTYCAATATGTGAACTTCTGCACTTGAGACATAGTAAAAAATCATATGACAGGAAGTGAAAGAAAAATGATGATGGAAATAAGCTCAGTTTCACATTTYTGACACTAGTGACTTTGGGTCCCAATAACGATGAATCAGAATTTAGTTCTGTTTTTCCTCCATTCGTAATAAATAGGACAATTCTTTGCTCCATCTTTACTATTCCATTCATTTCCCATCTTCTACTCCAACAAAAGTCATTTTAAGAAAATGATGTCCCACCACATCCTTTTGATTATCTTCTTCTCTCTCCTTTTTGGATTCCCTCTGGATTCATTTACTCGATGAGAATGACAATTAGAAAAATATTTTCACTGATATTGTTTGATATGTACAAAACTAAAACTGTATCCCCATTTCTGTTCAATCATCCCTCTTTCATAATTCTGCGTATAAACATCTCTCTCACATGTACAACTTTTCTTGAAAATTTCTGTTATTTCTTTGAGGCAAACTTTTCAAAATTATGGCTCTAATAGCATTGAACCAAAACACTACCTATCCCTTCAAAATGGAATCAACATATTAAGGAATTGCTGGACGAGAATGAGATTTAGATTCCATTAACGTTCTAGAAAACATATGAAAGTACCTTGGCTATAATAGCTCTCTGTCTTTCACATAGCTACTCTTTGGAATTAGAGCTCTAAACTTTTTGCTAATGCTAGCATTCACAGCACATTTCCAAAAAAAGGAAAAAAAAAAAGTCCCAGAATATTTCCAATTTATAGAATTTGATGATCCAGTTTAAAGAAACAAACATCAAGCCGTTCAGGCTAGAAGCTGTACCACTCTAAAAAAGAAATAACCAGAAAATCTCTTGTTTATTGAAATTCTGCTCTAGAACTAGACTTCCTAAGGTTGAAATATGGGACAGTTCAAGTCTTCAAAATAAATTGGTTAAAATTTATCTTTGGTATAAAGCTCTTAAAGAAATTGCGAAATCAGCTTCAATCTCCAAGTCAGAAATTAAACTACGACCACCCTTCCTTCCCCCACTTAAGAATTTTAAGAGCCCAGAATAGTCATCCCCATTTTACATCTTTGTCTCCAAAAGGATTCCTCCTTTGACATGACATTAAAATCTTGAACTTCAGAGAAATCTTGGTCTGCACAGGTTCAACATCCAAGCCACTTTTCAAGGTGATTCAGATCATAAACTCTTTGTCGAAGATAGGCTAAGCTTTAATGGTGATAGTTTTGCTGAAGACAGACCTCTTTGTTCCACCCCTTTCACTTTCAGCTTCAAACATTAACAAATGGTCAGGCCATCCTTCAACATAAATGACTTCCACCATGATCCCACCGAAGTAAAGAACAAAGAATGTTGGATTAACATGTTTTCTAAACAAAATAGCGAAGGGCCCAAGTTGGTGTTACCTGTCTCATGAACAATGGTAGGGGAGAAATAGGAATGGAAAACCGATGTTACGATCAGTGCCCATTCACAAGCAGCTGGTGGTTGGTTTTAAATGATTCAAAACTGACTATTAGTCGGTTGGTAGGGATGAAAGATGGTAGTCAGCAGAGATCAGTTGGGTTTTCCCAAATCCTCTAATTCTCTCACAAAATCCTCCCTACACATACTAGTCAAGGTGGAAAATCATTCTATCTACCATTAACTCCCTATGAATCCTTCCAACTTCCTTCGTACAAGGCGTCTCCTTATAAGACTTGAGGGCTTTTGGCAACAATGTGTATATAAAGAAAAACCTCTGCAAACGTCAAAGGAGATAGTAGAAGTTGTCGAAGGGAGAGCCACTCTAACAAATTACTTCCCTGGATAGTCTATAATATCTAAAAATTTATTCTAGCCTTCCGGCTCCTATCCTTCAGGCTTCAAGCATTATAAAAGAACCCTTTCTACCATTTTTGTCCAACTTAAAAGCTTCAGATATACAACTCCTCTTGTCCAATGCATACTTCTAAATTCTCTAAAGAAATTATTACTACAAGGAGCTCTTACGAGGATTTTAACATTTTCGCCCAACCACTAAAGGGGAACAAACTGAATAGAGAAGGAAAAGAAGTATGATTTTCCAACTTTAATAAGAAATTGTCTACTTACCTAAAAGCACTACCAAACTCTGACGAGAATATTTTTCTTTTCAACCACTCAAGATTGCTTTGGATAACACTGAACTCCATTTGAAACGACTCATGGGAAGTATTTTCATAAGACATAAAAACTAAAAAAAATAAAGCCACAGATGAAAGGGAGCTATGGATGAACAGTGGGGTGGGAGAGTGGAGAGCCCTCATGATGTTCTTCATGCTAACCCAATATAGATTTCTTCTAATAGAGCTAGGGAAGTGAATTTGATAATAGTATTGAATTTACAAGGAAGAGCTACAAAACTACCATACATTCAAGAGGTTTGGTGCTCTTCATAATGAAGCTTGAAGTCCCTAGATCTTTCCTACCAAGTACTAAGCAAACTAACTACCCTCGCCCCGAGGTTGTTCTTCTTGCTTTCCTGCTTCATCTTATAAATATACTTTTAAGTTACTGATCCAAAAACAGAATTTACAAAAGAAAAGATCCACATGCCCTTCTTCTATAGCTGTTACTATACTCCATTACCACATTGTCTAGGCCAACGCAACTTTCTTTGAGTTCAAGAAAAATGCCCTGGAAGCTTACTATTTTTATCAATTTCATACCTACGAGTTCAACTTTAATTTTAGTGAATATCACCATTTAATCTAATCTTTATTGAGAATCTCATAAAGAAATTACACAATATATCTTTCAAAATCGTTATGGAAACAATCTTATTCCCTAGATATGACTACTTGAAATGCTACTTTGTTTTTCAATACTTGTATTCCTTYGCCAATTATTTACTGCTTCACGAACAGTGGATTGTGCCTGGCGCATCTCCTCAGCAGAAAACTTGTGTTCAATAATTCCCAAAGGTCCAGGCTGCAAAACCCTTATGACAGTKTCCATCTCTTGCTCCAGTTGCCTGTATGGGAAAGGAAAAACATTAGGAGTTGCCCTGAAAAAACAAYTTTATGCTTTTGTTTTTCAAACTGCTTTTAGAAATAAATTTTAGGTGCCTKGCGCATCTCTTGCTCCACTATTTTCTCTCACTTCACAACATTCTCACAAAATATAGACACCCCATCACATCTTCTTAACCCGAAATGTCTAGGGAGATGAAAGATTCTTTTTTTAGGATGACCAAAAATAGATCCACTAAACACTGGATGGGAACTGTAATTAGAGCATGWAGCTAGGAAGTGTTGGGAATTCAAATCCCTCAGCTCACTTGAGAGAAGAAACTCACCACATCCGATACGTCATAAAAACTAAATACACACTAAATCAGAGTTTTACTTTCCCAAACCCCTAAATATAAAAATCTTACTTAGGCAGCATAAGTAAAACATCAACAACTTTCCAATCAAGAATTACAGAACCTCTCGGTTCAAAGGAAGAGCAGAGCCACCGACACTCTCAAAAGCTACTAACATCAAAAAATTACAGACATATACACAAAAAATGTCGAAAAGGCAGCAATTCCTGCATTCCCCACGATTTTGTATTGATTAAACAAACCAAAGCTTCTGAAACATTATCCACTGGAACCAGTAAAGGCTGATGTAACAAAACACAGTGAAATCATGACGAAAGTTGAACTAATCATTTATCGATCCTAAAATGTTGAATTTACAGAAACTTTTCAGCAAATAACGACGCCAATATGATCTACAGAAACTAGATTTGAGGTATTACCTGAAAGTACCGGAGAAGGGGATGGAATTTCCCAGTCGAGACAATGAAATTGGCATATCTGAATCCCCTGGTAATGGAATTCGCGGCTTCTTTCGGAAGTATAGAGCAAGGTCCCCCTGGTAATGGGTGGCAATGGCCACGTTAACGGACAGTATTATGTAGCGCCATGAACGACGTCGTTTGCTTTTTCTGCCATTTAAAAAAGGCAAAATTATATAACGCACAAAAAAATAATAATAAATCTTCAACTTTTATATTTGTTTGAGATAAATCTTTTCAAAAGTTTCACGTTAAAGTTAAGGAATAAAGAATAGGAATGGGAAAAATAAATCGACTCCACTGGGGATCGAACCCAGAATCTCTGGTTCCGTAGACCAGCGCCTTATCCATTGGGCCATGGAGTCATACAACACTATGTCGTGATTTTTATTATTGTCTTGTAATTTATAAATTAGCCTCCATCAATTGGTCATTTATTTTTTAATGGGAAAAGAAATTAATTTTTCCCTAATATTTAATTGTTTATCAGGTATATTACTTTTTATCCAAACTTTATTTTATCGAGTTACACTTTCTGACATGAGTCTTCTGATGAGTTTTTGTTCAAATAATCAATGTAGAATTATATAATTTTTGTACAAAGCTAGATTTAATTGAAATTAGTGAGTTTTTTTTAGAGATTTTAATATTGGTCCTCTTTTCTTATTTTAAAATTAGAAGAGGAGTTTTTTTTTTATTTTTTAAAGTTTTAGTATCATCCTCTAATGTATTGATTTTTTCAAATTAAATTTTCTTTTATCCACTATTAAAATTAATTGACAAAATGATTATCTAGAGTAGTCAAAATATACTTTTAATTGAATTGAAAATGATTATATTTTTAGTTTGACAAGATATACCACCCACCCATACAAACAAAATTTTACTTGTTTATATGATTTACACATCATAGTTTATTTAGTTCATCGTGTAGAAAATTGACTAAGAAAAAATGCCTTTCTTTTCTACTTCGAGGCGAGGGGTCGAAGTATCGATCTTAATATAGTATAATAAATATCGAATCTATTAAATTAGATTCGAACAAACAATAAGTATTTTACATAATATATTGATAACTTCATCAAAATTACTATTTTAAATTCATATGTTTTTATTTTAAGAAAATGATAAAGTTTATAAATTTTAAATGTCATCCATTTACATCACAATTTAAATAATTATTGCAATTAACACTTCTTCAAAATTAAAATTGAAAGTTATACATGAAACCAATCAACATATCGTAAAAATTTAAATTCACTAAACATCTGAAAAACCTTATTAAGAATTTAACATTTTTTTAGTACAACATGTGCGAGTGGAGAATTGAACTTACAACTTCTTGATTGAAGATATATATCAATTACCGTTGAACTATACTCGGTTTGGAAACACCCAAAAGCTTATTAAAGAAATGTTCGAACCCAATAACGGAAATACTAAAATTTAGCAACAATAATGAATATATAAAAAATAAAATTCACACTTAGCAAACTAAAATAATCCATACGTACAAAAACTAGTCGTGTATCTATAGTAACACATCAACTAGTAATAAAACCTAACTAATTTACGGTATAACTTATACAGCGTATTAATTAATATATTGGAACTAAATTAAACATTTATTCAGACTTAACCATAAAATATTCAATTAAAAGAATGAATGGTTACAAAAAAATAATCTAATTTTTATAAAGACATCCGTGGAGAGTGACAAATCTTCACAAATAAATGAAAATGTACCTAATTTAGAATACCACGTATATGGGATTTAAGTAGCTAAAATGGAAAGCTAGTTCACAGGCATAAATTGAAGTTTTTCCAAGAAATTAATACGTAATGGATGAAAACTAAAACTTTTAAAGAATTAAAAAAATTTTAAAAAAGAGGCAAAATACACTTCAATTTGGTATCACTAAAGATGTATTTTACAATTAAAAAAAAACGATAAATTTAGTGTAAAATAACTAAATTAGGGGAAAAATAAAACATCAAATCTCTAGTTCCGTAGACCAGCGCCTTATCCATTGGGCCACGGAGTCATTTGTTTGAAGATTGGAATAACAGTTATTTATAATATGAAATCTAATAATACAAACGAAATGGAAAACGGCTCCACTGGGGATCGAACCCAGAATCTCTGGTACCGTAGACCAGCGCATTATCCATTGGGCCATGGAATCAATTAGAGACCCACGTCTTACTTTTATGTATATAAATAAGTTTTCTATTTTAAGATAATAAATCACATAATGGAATTAATTACAATATCATCCTATTTGGTAAAACATATTTTTAAAATTACTATACTTTGATTCCTATTTTTCTTCTTAAATAACATTTATTGAGACTCCCCTCATCATATTTTTAGTTTTAGCTTTTGTAAAGTATGAACTATTTGTTATTAGTTTTCCTTTTTCGAAAACATGATTGTCAGCCAATAATCTCCTTCTCTGATATTTAATACGAACTCCCAAAACCTATCACTTCATTTTACTTATATATTAAAATCAAAATAATTGTTTTTAATAAAACAAATGTCAAACGTGAGCTCAGCTCAGTTGTAATTGACCCTTTATCTCTCACCAATTTAAAATAAGAAGAATGAAAAATAAAAAAGATAAAAAGATAAAGGAAAATATGAAATCACACGATAATTAATAAGAGAGGTATTGTATCATTAAACGAGAGAGAAAAAGTAGGATCGTATAACCTTATTTAGTTATAAATATGTGGATCCCAATTGAAAAAAAAAAAATATATATATATATATATATATATATATATATATATATATATAATTTTGCCCTAAATGGAGGGAGTATGGAAAGAAACATGTATTCAAACACAATCACTTTCAAATGAAACATAAGCATCACATGGGTTGTCAATTGCTTTGTACCTTTTGTCCTGCCTTGGGAACAATTCGAATCCTTGACAAATACTTGGCACCTTCCATAGATTAAAAATATTTAATAATAATAAAATAAGATATTGAGTTTTATTGTCATTGTAGCAAATATTTGTCTCTCTCGCACCGCGTTACCATATTAATCATAATATCAATATCAATTTCATTCTAAACCATCCATCATGGGATGGTTCAAATGGTCAATGAGAACCGACGTAAATAGTAAAGAACTTAAAGGGAAATGAGTTCAAACCATGCGGTTGACCACGAATAGAAAAAAATATAATTTGATAATATAATAAATAAGTTTCACCTCAAATAACATTAATTATATAATTGTATTTTTTTAAAAGATATTAAAGTTGAAAATGAAATTTATATTTAATATTAATTACTTTTAAAAAAAATCTTGTATTAATATGAACTTTACCTAATAACATACAAAAATTAATATATACACATAATTAATATAAAAACAAAATATTAAATTAATGAAAACAAATCTATTATATAAATGTAAATTATATTAAATTAATATAAAAATAATATGAATATGATATTTTTGAAACTTCGTATAAAATTTCAGACATTTAAAATTCGCATATGAAGATGTCAGACATCTACAAACGACCTCTAATGATTTTGAAGCTTGAGGTAAGACAAAATAGAGAGTTAAATTTTATCATATTATAAAATCTATAGAGTTTGTAGGAAACCTCATGTAAATTTGTATTATGATGCTTTTTAGATTGGAAGTAAAAATAATCTTTCTAGGATGCTTTTTTTGGTTGGCAACTTCTTTCTAGATATATTATATTTTTTGTAGTACAACATATAGAGGTGTGATTATACATATTATATTTTTTTTGTCTTAACCTATTGAACTTGACAGATAAATCATAATCTTTTAAATAGTATGAGTGGGGATTCGATCATTTGACCTTTTGATCGAGGTTATGATATCTTAACCAATTTTTTTTAGTACACCATGTGGGGGTGGGGATTGAACTTACAATCTCCTACCACTGAGCTATGTTCGTTTTGACATATTTTAATTAATTAAGTTATATTCTAGTTAACGAATAAATCCAAAGAAGATAGAAAGAATTAGAATCCATGTAATGTAATTAAAAGAATATGGTTTCACTTTCAACCCTATTTTACTGGAGAAAATATGACACATTCAGGCTTTACCTATAGAATACAAGTTTGGAATGCCTGCATTTGAGAATTTGAGACTCGCCCACCAAAAAAAGAAGAGAGAGAGAAAGTATCAAAGTTATTGGGATGAACAGGGAAACAGCCAGAATCAACACTCAATAACTATAAACCTCATATTAGACAGGATCACACTAAGTTACACTATACACTCTCACTTCACTCATCCAAATTCATTAGATTTCAGAGTCACGAAACCGAATGCCGCCTTCTCTTTTGAAACGGGAACCGGTTTTCGGAACTGCTCTTCGTCCCGATAGGCTTGATGCTGTTGATCCTGAAAAGAACATTGAGCTTACTTAACTTCTTGGTGAATGATTTGAATAGCTTGTTTGCAGGATGGGACTTTACAAGCTCCTGCTTCATAGAAACGTGGTCCTTTTCCAGGTCGGTCAGCCTCATTCTCATTCGAGCAACTTCGAGCTTCAGCTCTCGGTTCTCTCTTCTAACCGATGCGTAATTGTCCCGGGGAGAGATGGCTCCACTCCCGGCGCCACTGCTCGAACGTAAAGGAAACTGGCTACCATTGGTCGAACCGAAAAAGAACTGATTGTGGTTGCCATTCATTGCATTTCTCAGCCTAATTTGCTCAAAGTATAGCACTTGCACTGCCATCTGCACAGGTAGCCTTTCATTTTGTGCAGCATGGCTACATGCTTCTTGAGATAGCTTCTGACAGTCTATGGTTTTGCAAAGGCGGTAACGTTCCGAGTCTTTAATGTTTGGGTGAACCTGTTAAGGACGGTAACAATGCGTTTGAAGATTAATCATGCTGTGAAATTACAAAATGTTTTGGCACAGAGGAGATGAGTGAGAGAGATACTTACTTTTAGAAAGATGTCGACAGCTCTGTACAAGCCATCGCTTACCGCCCGAGCATGATCAGGAAGTAGTTCTGCTAATGCTATGAACTTTGAAGGCATCAAATTTGAGTCGAGTGCAACTTCCGCTAGATAGTTGTCCAATAGCTTAGAAACCTTGAGAATCGAACTTTGTTTCGGTGAACCAGGACTGTCGAAATCGCACATCATTTCGCTTTCATCTTTCAAGTGACTATCTTCATCGTCGTCCTCATCCAAGTTCAGAAATATGGAGAAGATCCTCACAACTGATTCCGTATCATACATAGTGCTATGGTTGATTCCATGTGTGATTGAAGGAATTAAAACGTCCTCGAGAATAGCTTGGTCCAATTGCAAGCCCATCCGTCTTTCCAAGTCCGATCTGCAAGAAGTCGAAGCCGAAGCAGTAATCGCTGTTTTCAACAAACTTGAAAGAAATGCCATTGGAACTGGACTCTTTCGGGACTGAGTCGGTAACAAGCCAACGATCGCCTCCACGATCACCCTCTGTTTCTTTTGCAATTCCAAGTCTAAGGAACTTCCCTTAACTAAATGGTGGTCCCTGACAACAAGGCCTTGAAGAGAATTATGAGCATAGTTTATCAAAATCTTGCTGATCATATCCTGTTTTAAGCCCTTCGACTTCACTGCCGATAGAACCCTTTGAAAGAAATCAAGACTGAGCACAGTTAGCAACTTCCCCCACCAATCTGATGGCGTTTCTGGCTCGATGTTATGAGCAGTTTTGGAGGGAAAGTTATGGTCTAACTTCAATAAGCCAGAAGTCAGCTGCTCTTTACACGCATTGCTAGCAATTGCATTGATAAGCCTGCTTACCAGATTGATCTCTTCTGACAAAGGTAATAAACTTTCACAGCGGTGAAGAACAGATATAGAGTTCGATATGTTCGGAAACACCATCTCCTTTAGGTACGCTTCAGTTCTGGTTACCAAGTTTCGGTCCGCGAACTCTTCAGTCATCTCCAAGTAATGAGAAGCACAATGCAGCATGGCGATATTTGATAATGTAATCTCAACATTAATACCGTAACAGAATTTTGCAGTTAGCTCGAACGCCTCGGGTCCACCAGGAATATAAGAGAGGTTAACTTTGGAGGTTTTCGAATCCTTTGCTTCCAACAACAATTTTCGAATTTTCCCGCTACGAGAAACTAAAGGAAACTGCAAAACATTTTCAATCATAAGAGTGGAACTTCAAGTTTGATCACTCATTTCCTTGAAAACTTCTAAATATTCATTCTTGTTCTTTAAACAAAGTTGGAAAATATTTCTAAAAATATCTTATTTAAGAAACAAACCAAAACCAGAAGCATTGTGAATCCTAATATCCTATGTATACGTTGGATTTCACTTAAGAAATCAGATAAATATATGTCATAGATAAAGGTATTCCAAACCACCGACTTAGATTTATTAACCCCAGTTCTCCTTTACCTTGTGAAGTGCAAAGCTTGAGCCTCCTACTTCGATGGCAAGATCACTGGAGACATCAGAGATTGGCCTGTAATTTGACAACCGATTAGAACAATAATGGAGAGAGAATGGAAAACAAGAAAACTCATCGGAACGAATAAGCAAACCGAGCATACATGCTTGTTACTTGCAAGAGTTGGCAAGGACCTTGCAAGATTATCATCAGCCAGATAAAACTAAAATAAGAAAAACTTTCCATTTGCATGAAAGAACTGACAGGATTTTATCTGCACCTCAAAATTATGGACAGAAACACCAGATTCGATATTATCAAACAAAAAGTGGCCCATTCTGAAAATGATGGATCTATTATTAAGGAATGGAGCAGACTGATAGACAGTACAAAGTTAAAAATCTCAACTTGAAGGTAGAAGAAACAAATCGGTTCATCGAAGCGGGGTAACAAAACGAACCAATGTGATAAACAGAACAGATCAACAGGATTCACAACCAGACGTAGGAACCTTATGGTATATGAGATCGATGCATATCATATCAACTTATACAATATAAAGCCAGAAAATATGTCATCCTCTGTCCACTGTTGTACAATTTGTCTGTCCTTGGGTGAGTAACAAGAGATAGCAAAGCTAAAAAATAATTGATTAGAAAAATAAAAATAAAAAGAAGATAAATTGCAGTTCACCAAATTGAAAATAAAGCAGCAAATAAAGACAGCAGTCAGCACCAGGCCTCGTGAACTTGTCCCCTGGGCTCAAGAAAGATGTTCAAAGTCAACCTCAAAGGTGGGTTACTGTTATTTTCAAACGCTACTGTTTACTTGTTTTTCTTCCACAATTTTGAAGCTCTGTGAACCAGAGCTTAGCTTGATGAAAAAATTACAGTTTCTAGAGAATGAGATGCCTTATACCATGCCAAGAAAGCTTGACCTTGAGAGAGGGATTAAAAGAAAAATGTAAACCATGTTTACCCTGTAATTAGCTGAGTGAGACAATCTTGTGCTTAACTTTCAGTCTTATTAAACCGAAATCTACATTTGAATTGATGATGACAGACCATCTTGGGTTGGCAGTCAGTAGCCCATGTTAATAGTAAAGGCCTCGAGGGAATGAGTTCAAACCATGAGGCCATTTACCTAGAATTAAATTCTACAAGTTAACTTGGCAACAAAATATCGTAGGGACAAGCGGTTGTCCAATGAAATTAGTGTGAGATTAGTCAAGGTGCACATTAACGTGCCCAGACATTCACAGATATTATAAAAAAATAAAAATAAAAAATAAAAATAAGAAAAACTAATATTTTTTTTTCTTTTATTTTTATTTTTATTTTTTTAGTTTTTGAAAATTAAGCTTAGAAACACCATTTTCACCGTGTTTTTTGCTTTGTTATCTACTTTTTAATAACATTCTCAAAGTCTAAGCTAAATGTTGAAGACTAAAAAGGAACTTGTTTCATTTATGAAATTTGACCAAGTTGGTAAGAAATATGAAAAAGATACCATAAAACTTGTAAGGACGCAAGCAGCAAACATACTTTTAAAAGTAAAAAATAAATTTTTTATCAAACCGGACCTAAATGACAAAATTACCCATGAATCATCCAAACCCTACCGCGGAAACACTTAAACCTAGCTACAATATCAAGCATATACGAATACACCCAAGCGCTAGCAAAATGCTCAAAACACAGTTTAAAAACAAAAGATTAACACAACTCGAAGAACTCAGATTATTTTACAGTTTTTTCCCTAGAAACTGCATGCCATCAATTTCACTCTGTTTGTCTCTTTGTGATGGGAGATGACTATTCAATTGTAGTCTCTTGTTTCCATGAAAAAGCTTTGTCAAATACGTTGGATAACAATTTCATTTCTAATTTTTTTATTTTTAAAAATTATGCTCGTTCCTACCCATTTTTTGGTATGTCTTTCGTCATTCTTAAATCTCAATCAAATTTAAAAAACATGAACAAGTTTTTAGAAACTACATTTGGTAGTTTCAAATTTTGGCTTGGATATTGAAAACAAAAAAATAATAACAATAATAATAGAACGATAGAATAGAACACATGGATAAACATAGAAGTAGTGTTTATAAGAATAAAAAATAAAATGGTCATGTAGAAATGAATTTTCAAATCCCAAAGCTCCTAAAAATCACCGCTCTGTCCATTCCACAGAACACTCAACATGCTAGATTCCGAAATGGTCAAACAGTCTCTTGAGCAATTCATCAAACACATAACAGGAAAGAAAGAGAGAGGGGGGAAAAACCCACTCTCAGAAGAATGGGAATCAAGAGTTAGAGCAGAGATTACCATTCAGTCGCGTGCCTTATGCTCGAACTCGGACGAAACGATCTCTTCCCAGAAATGCTCGGCTTCAACTCCGCCACAGTGACGACTCCCATTCTCGCTGCCTCCTCAAAAAAAAAAAAAAAGAAACTCCCCACAGCACCAAAACCCACTCTCAGAAATCGGAACCCATTTCAAATTTCTTGAACAAAATCAAAATTCTGCCCACAGATTGTTCGATAACAGACTCTTCTTCTGTGATGAACGAGAATTTTGAGTGGGGATGCGGGGCTGGAGTGAGAGGAAAGTCACATGAACTCATGCAGGATTGAAGGGGGGGTGATGACTTTGGATTTTGGAAAGCATTAGTTTATTTAATGAGTGATTATAATGAATTTAATCGAAAGGTCAAGAAAGGAGAAAAAAGGGGAACAGAACAGAACAGAGGAGTGCTAGAATTGAACTTTTCGGTGAAAGGAAAGATGGGGAAGTGACCATTTCACCTTTTTTTTCCCCCTTCGTTTGTTGGTTACATGGTTTGGAGAAATTGCAGGAACTGTGAAGGGATTTGCCAGTGCTTTTGGGAGTGGTAATCATGGCGGATTGAAAGCCACCCACATGAAAAAAAAAGTTCTTTTTCAATGTTATTTTATTTTCTCTAAAGTTAAAAATTCAACCCCCATGAATCATTCATACTTTGCACTTCCACTTTACCCTTGAAAAGCGGAAATTTTTGGCCTGCAATGTTTTCATTTTTGTTTCTAAAGAGTAAAAATTATGTAAAAAAAAAATAAGTAAAAACTACGTCTATTTATCAAGCATTATTTTATTCTAAATTTTGGAATAAAACAAAATAATAAGTTAATTTTCAACGACTTTGAAGATATATATCTTAATCAGTTGAATATCTTCATCAATTCAATTGAGTTAGGTTCAAATTGGTTTGTTAGTAATTTTAAAAGCTGCGATTTTTAAAATGTTTTCAAAAAAGATACTTTTTAGATCTTTTTTTCCCTTAGGGATACGTTTGATTGGTCCTATAGTAAATATAAAATTAATAGTTAAATTTCTCATAATTTTTTGGTTTGTGTTTAATAAGTAATTTTAAAATTCAAGTACTTATTAAACACAAAATTATCTAATAAAATTTAAAAAATGTGAAATAGGCAAGGGATCTATCAATACAACGTTTAAAGTTTAGTGGTTTATTAGACAATTTAAAGTCAGTGACGTATTAGACATAAAATTGAAAGTTTAAGAGTTTGTTAGACACTTTTAAAGTTCATGAATTAATTAGACACAAATTGAAAATTTTCACCAATTAGACATTTGTTTTATAATTCAAGGATCTATTGGATAGAAAATTGAAAGTCTAAAACCTATTACACATGAAATTAAAAGTTGATGGATAATTAATTGGACATTTTAAGAAGAGTTTAGGGATTATTAGATACGAACTTGAAAGTACTAAATCTATAATTTAATCAAAATGAAACTGATAGACAACTCGACTAAAAGTTATTGTCAATTTAGACATGACTCAACTACTTTAATATATTAGTAACAAATGTCGGGAATTCAAACGCTTCCCATTTGATGAATTGAAAAGAAAAAGAGTCTAACTATAGTTAAGTGGATAAAGTATATTAATTAATTTTCTTGAGGTCGAATATTTAGTCTCTCACCCTCATAATTATTGAACTAAAATGTTAATTAAATCGACATGTCGTGTCAATATTTCGCTAAATGACACCTACCGGAAATAATTGAAGACTTTTGAACGTTAATGAACTAAACACCAAAAGTAACAAAATTTACGATTAAAAACAACACTAAACTTTATGTTTTTTACATAATTAAAAATCTAATAAAGAAAAATGATAAAAGTTAGGTTAGTTTAAAGTGCATATTATGTGTAAAGCTTAATTAAAGTAGGAACCCAAAAAATTAAAAAATTAAAAACAAAATAAAAAGTTTGAAGAAATTTTATAACAATGTTATAATGAGAGGCGTGGTGTGAGGGCAAACGCAGAAATACCTCCATTATTATTATTATTATTATTATAAAACTCGTGTGCCTCTCAAACCATTTTTAATTGATATTTGATGAATTATAATTAATACGTGTTATATTTTTTCTCTTTCATCCGTCTGAATGATTGTATTTTTAAAAAGTGATCGTTGTCAGTGAAATTTTAACACAAAAAAACTCCTAAATACACATTTATAATTACATTTCAATAAATTTAACCATTAAAGTATCATACTAACATTTGGAACCAAAATTTTCACCTATCAAAAAGTACGAAGAACCAAAATCGAACGTTTTAAGAGTACATTAACTAAAATTAACAAAACCCGAAAATATATTGACCAAAAATAGTATTTTTAAACTTTATTGTTAATAATATATTTTTTTAAATCAATAATAACTTTAATTTTTTCATAATATAAAAATTGTCTTTTGGGATATATTCCACAACACGTAAACCTTTTTTGTTTTTTATTGAAAATATGTTTAGAAAAAAAAAACAACTTTTCTGAGAAGGAAAACAGTCCAAACAGAACCCAATTTTTTTAATCAGCTTATTCTATTTTCAAATAAAACCTTAAATATTTTTAACTAATTCCAACTCTATGGTGATTAATTTACTTATGTGCCATTCTTTTTGTTTGAATATTGATGTTAAAATTATATTTTAGTTATTACTATTTTTTAAATTTTAGATCATGAATTTTACACAAAAATGGTTTTAAATGTTATGCCTAATATTTTGATTTTTTTTCTAAAAACCGAATAGTAATCAAGTGAACCAAACTCAATCAACTCACTAATTATTTTTAATTATTTTTTAATTTTTTATGAACACATTGCTCAAATTAAATTTCTTCTTTGTTTTATTTTTTAAATTTCAACTTGCAACCTAAAACAACCTAGTTTACAAACTAATCAAAATTAAATGAATATAAACGTGTAAATAGTAAATTTTTTATTGAATATACCGTGATAATTACATGTGTCTTCAAACATTTTCGATCTACATGATTAATATTTTGCTATAACTGAAGGTAGGATTTAAGTAAAAATAAGATAGCACGTAAAAATTTGTGTTATTCTCCGAATAAGAGAAATTATTCATTTTTATTTCTGAATTTCTAAAAGCGATATTTTAAGTTTTAACGCGTGGAATTAGAAAAATAGTTTAAATTAGCTCATGAGATCACATTAATTTAACGTGTCAATTGAAGATAACTTTATGTCAATTTTAGATGATAAAAAAGAAATCTATGAATTGTATTATTTCTTTGCTCGTGTGACCATTCTCCTCACTAGTTCATTTAATAATAAAAATCAAATGAATATAGGCAATTTAAATCACCAATTAAAAAAAGCTAGACAAATAATGTCACATCATTATGTCACATGTTAAGTTAGATTTTGGATGGTGTCATCAACAATAATACAATAATTTGATAACCAATTTGGAACTATTCCTCCGTCGTAAAGAATTAAAATATCATTCTTTTTAAGTTGGAAGTATCAAATTGAATAATTTTTGAATATTCGCAAGCTAGGACATGAGTGGTTTTTTTAAAAATATTTTAATATGTTATTTAAAGGTAATCATAATTAAGAAAGAATCAAACGATTTTGTTTCATAAGTTTAAATGAGTTAATAAAGTAGAGTTTATGAGGGGAAAATAGAAATCGTACTTTAATCATTAAATTTTAAAAGGAGAGTTTTAACTAGTGGCAAAAATTTGTGGTAAATATCACAATTTTGTGGGGTTGAGATATGTTTATAGAGTTTTTGAAGAAAATGTCATATTTGCATATGTTTTCACTACAAAAAAAAATAGTTACTAGAAAGTGTTGATAAGCGACGTGACGAAATGATAAAATCAGAGAGCCCTAAATTTAACGTTTTTAGAGTGGATCGTTGAAAGTATATTTAGAGATTTCGCGACACTCAAACGCACAACTACAACTTTAGTCAAAATTTAAGCGACATTTTGTGAACACACGTTTGATAACCATTTGTTATTATTTTTGTCAATTTCAGTATTTGAGTTTAAAATATAAAAAAAAAAAACCATTTTGTTTAGCACTCGTTTGATAACCATTTTGTTTTTTGTTTTTGATTTTTGATTTTTAGTTTTTCAAAAATAAGGTGGCTTGATAACTAATTCAATTTTCTGTTTTTCGTTCATTTTGAAATTCTAGGTAAATTTCAAAAACAAAATAAAAATGTAGTTTTCAAAAACTTTTTTTCTTTTCCATATTCATCTCTAAAAAAATTTATTTTTCACTCCAATTTTTTTTATTTTTAAATTTTTCTCTACAAACTTTAGTTTTCTCTCTAAAATTTTCATATTTCAATATTTATTGTTATTTTTCTCTCTCCAAATTATGAATATTTATTGTTATGTGTCTTTCTCCAAATTTTTCTATATTTTTGTTTCCTTTTTCTAACAGACAAATTTCATTTCTCTTTGAAAATTTAATATTTTTCATGACTTTTTTCACTCTAAAATTTCATATTTTATAACTTTTATTTTTCTTCGTAATATATTTTTTCTTCTAAAAATTATATTTTATTTTATCGTTCAATTTTCTTTGACAGTAACTTTTATTTATCTTTGTATTTATTTATTTTCTATAAAAATTATATTTTAAATCTTGTTTTTATCTCTAAATTTGTTTTTACTCTAATTTTTCTCTTTCTTTATAATTTCTTTTTTTTTCTCTAACATATCTTTAACTCTCAATTTTATTTTTTTTCTTCAAAATTTTTCTCTTTCTGTCTTTAACTTTTCTTTCACTATTTTTTTTTTCTAAATATTTTAATTTCTCTCTAAAATTTATCTTCAAAAAGTCTATTTACATCTCTATTTTCATGTCTCTACATTAGGGGAAGACAAAAATTTCTGCAGGGGTCGGGTTCCAAAAATGATTCCACTTTTTAAATAATTAATATATATTTATTATCTTTTTTGTACTTAAATTCTAAGAATAATTATAAACAATCATAAAACTGATAATTTTTCTCAAGAACATCTCTCGTACCCAAGAACGAGGTCGAGACGGAGACTAAAAAAATTTTCATGAGCTCGAGAATGAGGGAGAGCATTCTCACTCACACCCACGCCATTGTCATCTCTACTCTAGATAAAATTTTCTCTCTCTAACATGTATTTTCAATTTTCTAACTTTTTAAAAACAAAAGGCAAAAAATGATTATCAAACATATATGGATTTTGTTTTTTAAAAACAGAAAACCAAAAACCAAAAACTAAGAAAAATCAAAAATCAAGAACCAAAAACTAAAATGATTATCAAATGGCTATAAAAGGCCCTCAATGTTTCCTTTTTGCCGCTCAATACTCATCCGACCAAATTTTGTGACTTTTTAAGAACCAAAAGAATTTATTTTCTCAAAAAAAAAAGGATTTATTCTTTACAAAAAAAAAAGTTAAAAGAGATTAAAAATAACATTTTAAGAATTCCACTATAAAATAATAATAATTTTAGAAGTATAAGGATTTGAATTTGGGATTAAAAAAAGGGATTAATTAAGGTAGGTGAAAAAAAAAGGGGGGTTTTGAGTAAAAATATATGAGTTGGGAGGGGGGTGACAACTGTTGGGCAATAATGGCCTAAGATTGGGAGGATCAGGGGGCAATGATGGAATTATCTTGCATGATGAAGCCTCCTATTTGTGGCTTGATCATTGCTGGCTCAAGCCTATCAAAATAAAATAACCAAAAAAGATTATGCCTATTGCCTCATCTCAAGTGCTTAAGATCATTTCATTCTCTCTCCTCTTCCTATTTAATAATTTAATATTTTTCTATTTCATTCTTGATCATTTTAATTGGTTTAATATAACCTCTGTCTCCCTGAGGAAAAAGATATTCTTACGCGTTAGATTTGAAATTTCCGTTCAGTACTTGATAGTTCTAGATTGATGTTCTCATCTCTAACCTGGAATTGTCCAGTACTAGATTGATGTTCTCATCTCTAACCTGGAATTGCCCACCTCATCATTTGAGCTGCTTTTGTATGCGAGACTGTCTCTATAAATCAATTCGAGTCATTTCATCATAATTTGTTGTTACACACATGTTTTTTAAGAAAATTTCGTACGGATCAATAAGAAAGGAAGTGAGTGAAAAATTGCTCTTGGTTCATCTTGGATTAAAATAAATATAATAAAAGTTAATAGTTTAAAATTTTATGTATAATTTCCTCCTTTAAATTTTTATAATTGAAATGTTATATATATAAAAGTTAGAAAGCAAAATGATTCCCTCAAATAAGAATGTTTATGGCTATGTAACCAATAATTGGCCAAACATGTTTAACCTTAGAGATTTAATGAGCATCAAAATTCAATCAATGTTTGCAGATTTTTTTTTTTTCTTTACAACTATTTTAGATTATGTGATTCAAACGGTTGAAACTCCGACTTTTCTTATATTTACGATGTTTTCGGATTTTAAATTTGAAATTTTAAAATGTAGAATTACATTAAAAAAATAAAAACTTATAAAAATTTTGATAAAATGTAGATAAACACGTTGTTTCATGTTATAAACTCATTTCATTTTTATTAAAATTAAAACGTGTAAAATATAATATATTCTAAATTAACATTGTAATATCATAATTATACAGAATTTAAAACAAAAATTTAATAAATTAATTAATATTATTTTAAATTAAACTAAATATTTAGTTGGTAACTATTACCGTTTACAAATATGAATAATTTTTAAATTGAGATTCAATTTAGAGATTTTTGTTTTCTAATCACCAACCAAAGGCACCCTAAAAAAAATTTCATTCATTTTCAATTTTGTACGACTCCACTTATTGTTCACCATTCTTCTACTTTGTTCATCCAACCATCCTCTCCATTTGTGCAAATATACCAAGTTCTCTCGTCTCACTACTCTCTCTGTTCGTAATTTCAAAAATTTGGAAACTCTCGCTACAAAACTCTCCTTTCTTTTTCTTTAAAGAGATAAACGTTATCGTTTCTTAAATTTAAAGATTAAATAGACACCTGGCTCGCAACCAAAACACTCCAATTATATTTATTTAAATTAGGGTTGCTTTTAAGAAATGAGAGTAATTGGAGGGTAAAATGGGAAAGATTATGGAAGAAAACAGAAGATTTTGGCACTCCTTCCTGCTGGCATCTTTTGCTGCAATTCTGCAACTAAAATGAGAGAATCCCAAAACCAAAGGCTACTCAATGTTTTTTCCTTTTTTCTGCCCCTTTTGCTTTTGGAAACCTCCAAAGTTCCAAACCCAAAACTTTTCTTTTACTTCAAATATTATTCAATTACTTGATTTCATCTCATCATTTAAAATTGGCTCAAATTTAGTTTTATTCTTATTTAGGACCCTCTCGTTGTCTTCTCTTTTCTTTTTCTATTTTTTTTAATAAAAACTCTGATGAGAATTTGAACTCACGACCTTCAACCTCGTTTGAGATATATGTCAATTATCGTTGAGCTATGATCGCTTTTGCTAGTAACCATCATTGTTCTTGTTCTTTTATTAAAAAAAGAAATAGAAACATGTATGTGTAACCTTTCTTGTTTATTTGTTTATTATCTCTAAAATTTTAAATAAAAAAAATCCTGAACTTTTATGTGAAAATTAATTCTTTAAATTAAATATTCAATTCTTTTATGCTATATATATTTATTTTTTAATCTTTATTATGTGTTTTATAAGTCAAAAGATAATAAATTAATATTTTTATTTTTATTTCGGAAAAAAAAAACTGAAAAGTGAAGAACTAGAAACCAAAAGACTAGAATTTTTTGTTTCAAAAAATGTTCATGTAATTCTGAAAAGTTTCTTAAAAATGAGAAACGAGAATTAGAAATAATTATTAAATGTTATATTTTTTAAAAATAAAAAAAGCCAAAAAAAAATTAGATTAACATTAACAAACGGGCTAGTAACAACATGCCCGTATTAATTATTTATCGGCTTATGTGCCAAATAACGTCAACTCATAACCCAAAATTTGTTCCTTCAAAAAAAAAAAAAAAACCCCGAAAATTTGTTAACGAACACGCCACATGTACTTGACCAGCATGGATATTGGAAGGGGACATGATTTAAACTCACAAGAAAACAAAAATAGAAATAGCCACAAAATAAAATAAAATAATCCCTCTTATTATATATATTTTAAATACTAGTCAGTATCTCAATTTTTATTAAAAAATTTCATCGAAAACGTCGATACTAAAAAACCTATAAATATAAGAAAATTATTTCATCATTAAAATTTTTGTGATATTATAGGTCGATGGAAATTTAATATTTTGTATATTATTTATTTATTTGTTGTTGAAGGTTAGGGTTTTGTCTGTCTAAGTCCAAAGAAAACAAAACCAAACTGATAAATCTCAGCCACTAATTTTTGCCATCTAAAAATATGTGGCCAAAAATTGCAGTTAATTTTCAGAGGAATTGTTTTTCCTTAATTAAGCATCCACAGATCAATTTGTGCACAACTTGGGGTTCAAACAGAAAACTTTCTTTAATCTATTTTGTTCTTTTTGTGTGTGTGTGTCAAATTTGTGTTTGGCTTTTTAGCAAAACTAGCCAAAAACACAGTTTCTTGTCTGTCTCCTACTTTATGGTGGATAACATTTAAATTATTGTTTTTTTTTTCTGAAAAGATTTAAATTATTGTTTTTATTATGAGATATATTTTTTATGTTTAAATGTCCATCATATCTTATCCGGGTTAACATTTATGTAAGTAAACATAGCTTAATGGACATGTATCTGTAATAAAAAAGTTATGAGTTCGATCTCTCATCCCTGCATGTTGTACTAAAACAAACATTTATGTCCGCTTTGATAACTATCTATTTTTCTTTTTGGTTTTACGTTTTTTATAAATTATGTTTAGAAACATTAATTTCACCTATATATTTCTTTGTTTTCGTTATATAGTTTATATTGAAATTTCCAAAATTTAGGCTAAATTTTGGAAACAAAAAAAAGTGGTCTAAAAATTTTGTTTATTTATGAATTTTGGCTGAGAACTCAAATATTTTTTCAACATAGGTGAAAATTTTACTAATGAAATGGTATAAAAACAAGTATAATTTCTAAAAACGGAAAACAAAAAATGAAATAGTTATCAAATGGCCTCTTAACGATCCGAGCCGGTTATAGAAGGGTAAATTTAGGTAGGGTGGAGTATTTACCATAAAAAAAACTTTGGCTAGCTCATATAAAATTAAGTTGTTGACTTTGAGATTAGTTTCAATTATATATTTATCATTTAAAAAGTTTCACTTCAATCTTTGTAACCTTTAAAATTGGTTCACATAGGAACTTAAACAATTTTATCATTAAAACAAGTGATGGAAACTGATGGCCGCTGAATTATGATAGAAGAGTAGTAGACATGACTTGGGGCTTGGTTAAAAAAAGCCATAAAAGGACTCGAGAAGTAATTTGTCAGTCGATATCAATACTCGTCATGTTTGCTCTTCAATTTTTTAAATATCGCGTTTGTCACTGCTCCATTTATAACTCGACTACCAATTTTAAAGGTCAAGAGTACAAGTAAACTTTTTAGATGATAGGAGTATAATTGAAATTAAGCTTAAAGTTCAAATACATTTTGAATAATTTAATCTAGGAGGGTATTAAGTTGGTATTTCTTTTAATGTCTCCAAGGCATAATTAAAACTTTTAAATGTTGGGTTTTATATCCTAAAACTCATAGTTTGAAAATGTCAGATATACTTTTATCATTCAATAAAGCTGTTGTTGAAGGTTTTAATCAATAAGTAGTTATTGATCCAATAAAATATTCTTATTGGATCTAAATCCAATAAAATAAGGATCCTAGACTGTTACATGAGACTTAAACTTTATGTAGAGACATAAATATGGATCAAGTTTGAGTTAACAATCTAAATGGTCTATAGTATAGCTAGGAATAAGGTTGGGCGCCTTATTCTGGGGACACTATGGATGTAGCCCACTTTGTAGCTAGTACAAATGATGTGATCAGAATTCGTTCATGTGAAGACATGCCAGTGGGGGCGTCCCGTGCAAAGAGTTTGCATAAGACCGGACCATGAGATAGTCACTTTTACTTTATAACATCGTTTACTGTTTGAAACTGACTATCTCGACTTTGATGGCCTAGGTAACTCGATCTTAATCCTGAGCTAACTATGAACTTCTGTTTACTCGGGATTATCCTTAGATCTACATGGGTGAGAGCAGCTCAACAGTGCTGGCTCAATAAACCTCCCATTTCAGGGGTAAGATCAGGTAGATAGCTAGGGACATAGGGTGCAAGAAGGAATTCACTTCTACCCAATTTTGGGATAGTAGAGAGGTTATTCTCTTAAGGCCTGAATCCAGGTCTTGAACAATTTGGTGCCACTCTCATCAAAAGGTTTGAGAGGATTTTTTGATTTGATAGTTGGACTACAAATCATTGTTCATTAGAAGATCAGTGGGACTTTAAGGAACAAGAGGTAATTACAGGGGTAAAGCGGTATTTTGACCCAGGTATTTTGACCCAGCTGTAATTACGAACAACCTGTGAAGGGTCGACTTACCGATCATGGTTATATCAAATTGACATAATATATCTATAGTGAGGAGAGTGCAGCTACGGGCTTTAGTGGAGTGACCCGGTAGTTAACGAATATTGGTTAACTAGGTTAAAGAGTTTAACCGGTTAATCTCGGATCGTTGGAGCTCATGATCTGTAGGTCCATAAGGTCCCCTAGCTAGCTCATATAGGAATAAACTTGGAATAATTTGAAGGAATAATTCGTACGAATTAGGTTAATCATATGAGATATGATTAAGTAATTGATATATGATATCAATTTGAGAAATTTGGTCAAAATTTTTTAAATAGGATTTAAATATTAAAATTATGAATGCAGATTCATAATCGGAGGCATGGATTTCGTCAAACAGTCGGATTTCGGAAAAAGTCAAATAGTTGACTTTTACTAGAGAAAGTCAAAGGTTGACTAAGAAAATTAAAATAATGTTTTTAACCAAGTTGGTGGAAAATTCCACTAACTTGTTGAGTGGAACGTTTAAATAATCTCAAAAAATCCACTTTTTGACACTTAATCATGACATGCATGAGTGAAATGTGTGTTGTAAGCTTTTGATGAACGTAGACATTCATTTTGACACTTAATCACGCCATGCATGAGTGGAATATTTGTTGTAAGCTTTCGGTGAACTTTGACATGCAAAAGTTGCATGTAATTTGCCTATTTAACAGGTCTTTGTTCAAACATTGAAATCTGTTGGAACCTTTGGTCATTTGATGGTTTTGAAAAAAACTTACATAACTATTTTTAGCTCCTTTTCTAAAAAGAGTTCTACCACTCTATTCCAAACCTTGAGAATAACTAGGAAGACCTCTTGGTGGTTCTCATTGGAACTATTTAAAAAAACAAAGGTATGTAATTTTCTCTACCTTTCTCTAAGCATCATAATGTATGATCATGCATGTTTAATCTTAAGTTGTAATATGCATCTAGATTGTTATTTCGATCCTTGCTCGCTTCCGCTGTATATGTATGTATATTTTCCATCATTAAAATCAATTAAAGAGATTCGATTAACCATTTTAATAAGCTCCTAATTGAGGAAACTGACTTTATATACAAATCTATGTTTTATTATACAAAGTGATGAATGTTTGTAAAAATTTGAGGGTGTGTAACAAAGTGTGTTTTTTACTCATGAGTCTATGATATATTCGTATAAAAGTAATTAATATCTAACATAAAAAGAAGTGGGTTTCATAAGTACGAATTTTCTGCAACACAAGGTTGATAAACTTAATCGTAGTTCAGAACAATAATAGACCATAACACACATATCCAATATAAACTCGACTTTAATCTCGGGTTATAAATCAAATATCTTTTCACAATTTGATTGAATGATATGCAAAAAATAATGTTATTATTTTTTAAAAAACATTGGATTGGGTTCCCTCCCTAGAATTGAATGAATGGGACATTGGAATTATGAAAGTAGATCAAAAGTTGTGGGGAAAATAATAGTGCTGGGGAAGAAATAATTATATTGAAAAATAAAAAGGAAAAAGAAAACGTAAGTAGAGCCCACGGTTTTTATGATTCTGTAAGAATTCTATATCCGAGGATGGGATGCTAAGTGGGAGCCCTCCTTTTTTATTTGTTTTGTGTTACATTAAAAAATAATTTGCAAATATAGAAATTTCTCCAAGTATATATATATAAAAAAATAGTAGTTAATTACTAAAAAATGGAGGCCCATCTCAAACGGAAAAAAAAAAAATAGAAAAATCAATTATAGTCTTAAACGTAGGGACGATTTTATGAAAACGAGAAAAACTGTCTATCTAATATTAAGTATATCAGTGATATATCGATGATACCCTATTGAAAGCTTAGTTGGAGGGGAAAATGTGTTTCATAGAGTACACATGTATACACGTGGAGTAAGAAAACTAATAAAAAACTAATTTAACATCAACTAATTATCAATAGATTTGATCTATCAACTATATGAGTGATATATTTTATTTTAGGTATGAAGTATATCAGTGATATATTTGATATTTGGTACATTAGTTATGTAAAATATGAAAGTGGGTATTTTTGAAAATTCGATATTCAAAACAAAACATTGACCTATTTGATAACTATTATGTTGTTTAAGACTAAGCTTTCAACCCCTACTTTCATCCATGTATTTTTTTCAACTTTTTTAAAACATTTTAAAAATCTAAGTGGAATTTTAAAAGAATAATTTTCAAAACATAAAAAATACTAAAAGTTTAAATATGTACAAGTGAAAAACCTACCAAATAAATAGTGAAAAACCAATAATAATTTCTAAAAACAGTAAACTAAAGAAATAAAACAGGGTCTTAAAAATAAGCAAACAAAATAGGTAAAAGAAAAAATTATAAAAACTAAGATAATATTTAATCACATTTTCACCCTCTCTCTAGTCTTTAAATTTGGTAGGCAGCCTAAGTGAATAACTCGATATTGACATAAATACCCCAATTTTGATCATTTAACAATTTTTGTCATTTTGTAGAAAGAAAAATAAAATAAATAAATTTGTTGGATTAGACTTCCACCCTCATTGAAGGCACTTGCAAAACCAAATCCAGTTCAGGTTTGAACGGGATTAATTAGTTTGACCAAATATCAATTATTATCATTGTTTTTTAAAACTTAAGATTATTTTGTACAGTTTTTTTTTTTTGGTTCTAAATGTTGTTAGAATCTTTGTCAAATATCAAAAAATCAATAATGTTTCTTTAAAAAATTATAAATCTGATTGATAAATCTTTTCTTTCTAGAAAACATCTTCATTCAAATATTAAACATTAAAGTTAAAATCTTCAATATTTTCAAATTTAAATTTTTTTGCATAAATAGTGAAGGACAAGAGGCCACTCCAAGATAATCCTTCCATCGAACAAAGTAAAATTTGCCACATTATAGATGGAATCCATTCGAAACCAACGTAAGCGACGTCAACCTAGGAGGTCCCAACATATGCAGCAAGACCTCAAGGATATTCCTTGAAGCCCCAAGCCACCCAAACTATTCATTAGGGACGACAAAAAATATATATTATAGAACTGAGTATATATTTTATCGTACTATTGAAATAAATAATTAAAATATAGAAAGAATATTTTGAAGTCGTATATTTTTATCATACTATCTAAAATAATACGTTGAAAAAAAAAGACATCGCATAAAAATGTAGTGACGGTTTACAATTAGTAGGTAAACAGAGAATCAGAGAGTTTTTGTTGTATATGGAAGGATTTAGAGATTATTATTAGTTAGAGAAAAATCAGAAATAAAACGGGTGGGTCCCACGAGATAATGAATTTAAATTTTTTGAATATTTCATATTCATTACATGGAAACTAAATATGGTAACGTTTAAATAAATATTAAAACTAATTATTTAAATAAAAAATAGATTTTATTAAATCATATTAATTGAGAGCAAATCTGAAATAGATATCAAATTAAAATCTTGAAATTCAAATATGTAAAAATCTAAAAACACAAGCTATTTGTGAAATATGTTTCTAATATGACTCATAGAAGACAGTTTCTCTAACTTTTTAAAAGTAAATGGACTTAAGGAATATTTCGAAAATACATTGACTAAAATAGATATTTTAAAAATACGACGATAAAAATGAATTAAAATTGAGAGTACATCAACCAAAAATAGTATTTAGAAAAATACCAATATTGACTATGAGATTATAACTCTATCAATGACATTAACAAATACCGAAATAAATAGGTTAAATTATGATATAACTCTATCAATATGATCAATTTTATGCAACCTACCAAGTTGAACAAAATATTTACAACTATTTTTTAAACAAAACATACTTACAAAATATTTTAAAAAAATTGACTTAAATTTCCCAAAAATATGAGGTGGATAAGCCCATTTAAGGAGGCCCGAAAATCAGGCCCATTTTCTTCTTCAAATATCCTTATTTTAATTTGATTGTCTTTTATTTTTCTTCCATCTTCCTCTATTTTCTAAGGAACATTTATTACTCATTGAATTTAGTTTCTGTATTTGTTATGTCATATATATATATATATATATATATATATATATATATATATATATATTATTTCGTAAAGTTTCGAGATCAATCTTATGTTTGAATTAATTTAATTTATGTTATTTTAAATGAGGATGGTGAGATCAGTTCAGATTTGCTTTCAGTTTTTTAGTTTTCTTTTAATTTTTGTTGGGTCATTTTAATATTTTTATCGAAAATAAATAAACAAATTAGTAAGTTAAATATATTTGTAGTAAAATTCAATAAGATAAAGTAGGCTTGGAAATAAAATTAGTGGGAAAATTGATGTGTATATATTTTTATGGTAAGCAAGTGACCAAAATATCCAAAATTGACTTCATCTAAATATTTTATGGATGTGTCCAATTCAATTGATTCAAAACATTAATAACTATTGCCTCTTCTCATAAGTTGAATCATGAATTTGAACTATTTTTTTTTTCCCTTTTGAATGTCTTAAATAAATTCATATTTAAGTTGAATCTAGTATCTATTTAAATATGTTTTTTTAGGTAATATATTTAAATATGTTTATTCAAAACAAAGTCTCTCACTCAAATAAGTCGATGATAAAACCTAATTCAGGTACTCTAATGTGGTTCATAAAATAAAACAATATATCAATTATTATGTATCTATATAGAAAATAAAAGGGAGTGGATGAATTTTCAGAAAAAGAAAAAAAGGGAGTATGATGATACTATAGACATACTACATATATATTTTTTTTCCAATTTAACTAGATAAAAAAAATTCCCTTAATAGAATCAAGCATATGAAAATCTCTAATTATAAGTATGTAATTGTTAATTCAAGTGTGATTATCATGAATGTTTTAAGAAATACAGAGATTTTCACATGAACATAGTTCAAACAGTTAAAATATTTAGTAACTCACAGGTTCTTTTTTTTCTTCTGAATCTATCACATAGAAGAAATTGAGTTAGTTATGTTCATGTCGAGTAATAACCTTATGACTTTTTTTAATACAATAAATGGTAGAGAGACAATTTTTGAAATTCCAATCTTAAAAGAAAAAGTCAATATCTTAACCGTTGAAGTAGGTTCTCGACTATTTGTTAGTTGACTGGGTGGATATCACGTTAAGAAGTAAAAAGGAAAATAAAAAGATAAAAAAGAAGATGTATCCGGGCGTCGGATACGATATCCAACGTACCAAACAGGTCCTCTGGTTCCAGTTTCCAAACACCACACAGGAACTGCCACTGCATCCATCACTCTATCTATCTTTTTATCCTCTCCCTTCTGTTTCTGCTCCGAATTTCAGTAGCAGCCATGAATATTTTCTCTCCGACCTCCGCAGCTCGGACGTGTCCGGGCTGTTTTCTACTTCCGCCGCGACACAGTGACTTCTCAAGAAGATGCTCTCTTGAATTCAAACGTTCTGCACCTCTGTATCGAGCTTCAACAGTCATTTGCATGGCGGTTCGTACAATTTCCGACCGATAAATTTGGATAGATTACTGGAATGCTCTGTTTTTCGAGAAGAAAATGCCATCTTATTGTTTGGACTGAATTTATCTGAACTTGAGTTTCTTCGTGCCTCGAGTTCACTACTTTTTCTTTCATTGAAGTGGTTGGAAGTGAGTTTCTGGTGAAACGAGCCTGGATAAGATTTGTGGCAAATGATGTTTATCTTTTAATTCGTTTCAGGAGCCTTATTTGATCGTGAAGCTGGAATCTGCTGAGAAGACGTGGAAAGAATTATCGGTACGCTTTGATTTGTAGTTCAGTAACACTTTAATTCGTTCTCTGAGTGGAAGTGCGATCAATTTTTTTTATCAAATATCCTGTAATTGTACTTGGAAGAACAATTTCTCCTCGATTTTGAGCTTATAAATGTGTAGTTTAGGATGAAAATAATTGTTAGCTTCTGGCTCGAAGTTTTGGTAGGTTAAATACAAGTGTTATTGAACTTCGTTTTCTCCTGAGTGAACATTGATGGAATGGGAGAAGTAGCTAAGATATGTCTTGGAAAAATCGAGCTTTTAGAATTATCACGCTTTGTTGAATTATGCGTTTTTGTTTTTTGAAGATGTCAGGATTCATAATTTGCAGTTTAGTTAAACTATGGCGATACTTAACTCTGTTTATCATTTCTGCAATGACTATAAGTCTACTCGGCACTTCTAAATTTTTAAAATAAGTAAATTGGGTGCTCAACCATTCCACTTAGTTCCTGTTAGAGTACTAACAACTGAAGAAGAGGAAGGAGATCGTCCTCTCTAGGGACGCTATCTATATGCCCAATATTGAAATGGATTATAAGGCAAAATGCAAGAAATGTATTTTGGATTTGACTATAAACTCATAATTCCTTGCTTTGCTACTGCCCTTGAGATTTGGACTGGACATTCTTCAGTATTCACTATTATTTTTTAACTACTGTTTTTCTCTTGAAACTTGGACTTTTGGTGTATCTGGAATCTCTGTATTAATTGTAAAAACAATGAAGCTTGTTATGCATAAAATCTAGGACCTTGGTGTATTAATTGTATTCCAGTTTCTTCCCTTTGCATTCTCTAAAGTCACCTTTAAAAATTTGCATTTACATCTGTAGTGTATTCGCCAGTTATGCTTTTGGTTGTTGCTACAATATTCTCCCCACTAAAATCATTGTTGATATAATTATTTAGGTCAAGCTGGCTGATCCAGATATTGTCTCGAATCCCACGGAGTATCAAAAATTTGCCCAATCAATGTCAGAGCTTGATGAGGTATAGCAAGATCATCTGCCTCTAATACTATGATTTATATGGAACAGTTAAGGGATTATTTTTTCTTTTCTTTTTCCTCTGTCCTTTCAACACTGACATTACATTATTCCTCTTGGTTGGTTGGTGTGGGATGGCGGGATAGGTGGTATCAACTTTCAGAAATTTCAAGGAATGTGAGAAGCAGTTAGAGGAGACAAAAGGTTGACTTATAAGTGTTTATTCTTAAAAGAATTTGTGATTTTCTTTTTTTGTTTTTTTTTGTCGTGGTCTTAGTTTCTTCTTCTTTGTCATGATTATCATGTCAGCTTTGGCGAAAGAGAGTGGAAATGACGAGGATATGGCAGAGATGATTGCTTTAGAAATCAATTCTTTGTCCAGTCAACTCAAAGATCTTGAGGAGAAGCTTAAGGTGCTTTTAGTTCATAAACATGACAATAATGTGTGTGTATAATTTGGATAAGAAATGAACTTTTATTAATGTTAATGTGTGTTTAGTTCTCTCTCTCTCTCGTCGTCATTTTGTTTCCCCGATTGGAGTGGGGGGAGGGTCTTGATTTTCAACCCTTCACAGTTCATGGTTAAGAATTTTCATTTTCTGATTTTAACAAGCTTATGTACAGATTCTGGTTATTTCTCCATGTCTTGATCTTTGGTGTAAGAATGTTTCTTCCTTTTGAATTATAGCTTGAGCGCTCTTATATCCCATTGGAGTAGTTTCTTTCTTTCTTTCTTTCTTTTTTTTTTTTTTTTTGTAATTTCATTCCATCAGTAAAATTGTTCCGATGCAATGCATGTCTAAATGCGTCCTTTTTTTATTTATTTAGGGATATTCATGAATACTTTATTATCCTTTTCTTCTTCTTAATGTTGATAAAATTATCAAATTCCTGAAACGGACAAGCGGTGACCTAACTTGGTTCTTTTCTGATGGTCAGTTTTTTACAAGTAAATACCGGCTTTTTCTTTCATTATTATGGTTTGATTGTTTTCTTTTGTTGGGGAATCTAGTCATTTCCTGTTATTTTGTAAGTTACTTCTTACAGTTCTCTGAATTGAATCTGAAGACATTTTGTCACAATTTTCTTTATCAGGTGATGTTGCTCCCATCTGATCCTCTTGATGCGAGAAATATTATGCTTGAAGGTCTCCCTAAATTTCCTCTGAAATTTTATGCCATCTGAATATTGACAAATTTTAACATACATTTTTAGACGGTTATATATTTCCCATTGTGCAACACATGATATACTTATTGGACAATTAGAATTCGATAAACCTAAACTGCTTATTTTTATGGCTTTTGTTTATTCCGACTAAACCTAAATTGCAATTTTCCTCCCTGCCATGCAGTGCGGGCAGGTACAGGTGGTGATGAAGCTGGAATCTGGGCTGGTGATCTTGTAGGTACATGCTTCTTTTATCCTTAAAGAACTATGGATAAATTGTGCATATAATACTTTTCTGGTTGCCCATACAATAGAGTAACATGAAAAATATTGGTTATAAAAGAAAGTCACATGATATCTCTATAAGAAATGTCATGCCAAGTGAACAGATTCTTTGGGATGATCTACCTCCAATATTCTTCTTCCTAACTTGTTAGGCCCTTTAATTGTATAAAATTGGTATAGTTAGGCTTAAACTAACTTGTTCTGAAGTTTTCTGATACGTCTTGTACTGCTTTGTTTCTACCCTCCCTTTATCCTCTGTGTTTTTCTCTGTTATCATTTCTTCTCCTCTCATCTCTCCGAATTATATAACAGGTCCGTATGTATCAGAAGTACAGTGAGCGGAATTCTTGGAAGTTCTCCCCCATTTCAAGTTCCGAGGTATGTGTTTCCAAACATCCCAGAAGTAGTAAACATCTCAGTGCTTTCTGTATGTGTAAAAGAACTTGCATGTTTCACTTTTCAGGCTGAAAAAGGTGGATTCAAAACTTATGTGTTGGAAATCAAAGGAAACTGTGTCTACAGTAAATTAAAATATGAGTCTGGTGTTCACCGGGTTCAACGTGTTCCTCAAACAGAAACACAGGGCCGTGTGCATACTTCTACTGCTACAGTAGCCATCATGCCCGAGGTAAACTATTTCATTAATTTACTGTTGAATTTTGAAATATAATTTTCTGATTCTTGTAAAAGAGGAATTGGATGCCTCAATCAGACGTGTCTGGAGGAACATTACGTGAGTTTGCTAATTTTATCCTGGACTGTTAGACAACTATTAATTCTTGGAGTTTGCCTTTCTCCCTTTCCCTTTAAAGGTCTCTGATCTGTACTCTGTTATTAACAGGATAGTCTTCGAGTTTTATAGACTTTGGCAATTATAATGTGAAAAAATCGTACCTCTGCTTTAGAAATCCATAGAAGATGGATTAATGTGGGATCACTAATTAAGTTGTTCTGACATACTACAGACAGCCTTAACATGGAGTTCTGACACATCACAGAATTATCCTTTAAATTTATTAGTTGATATTGGTAGTGTCTATACTGTTTCTCTTTAGGAGTACCATTGATTTGGATATGATAACTTCTATTCATTTGACTCTGTTGTCCTCCCTGCATTGCCATCTTGATCAGCTATATTTTATCTTGATTGGTTGAGCTTATGTATACTTGCATCTAGGCAGATGAAGTTGAGGTAGTGATTGATCCAAAAGACATTGAACTACAAACTGCAAGATCTGGGGGTGCTGGAGGTATAAATCTACATAAATGACTCAAATATTACATTTTGGTTGGCTTTATATGTTCTCATAAAACCAAGAAAAATGGTAAAATAACTTATTTATTTATTAATTTTTTCCTCAATTGTTGTGCAGGGCAGAATGTCAACAAAGTGGAGACAGCAATTGATCTTTTCCACAAGCCAACAGGAATCCGCATTTTTTGCACTGAAGAAAGGACTCAACTTCAGAACAAGCATCGAGCTTTTCAGCTGCTGCGAGCCAAACTGTGAGTATCCATATCATTTACATCACAAGTATTTGCCATCATACCATATACCTTAAGTGCACTTCATTCATATAATACCTGTATTTTTCTGGAAACACATAACTGAAGGACCTGCCTCTCTATGATTTTCTCAAATAATCGAGGGCTCTTTATTGCCATTTCCATGTACCAAGGTAGTTAGGCTTGTCACTGGCATGGGTGAAATAAAACAATTTGAAAAAACCGAATAACCCAACATTCGTACAGTTGGAGTTTAGTTTTGCGCAGTCCTTAAAACCAACTGAGGCCGAGGCATAAAGAAAAGATAATTCTGTTCATCTCGCTCTCACACCCACCACCACAACCTATTGTTCACATCCAACCCCCACCCATACCTCTTCCTCTCTGTCTTTTGTCACGATTGCACCCCATGCATTCAGGCTTTAGCCAGTCATTTCCCATTTGCCAGCCACCTCCGATCCTGTCAGATGGTTGGTTCTTTTGTGCAAAGAAAGAAGTTGGTTTTTTAGGCCCCACCTCTACCAACAGTCAGCATCAGGGTTACCTGTACCCTGATCTATGCTGACTTTCACCCAAGTTATTGGTTCCTTAAACTTACTATTTAATCTTTTTACATTAATCTTTCAAAAGAAAATTACATTTTCCTAATTTATATTAACTTGGCTTTCATAGTGGACGCTGGACAGTGATAGTTTTGCTGGATTCAACATCGTGTAATGCACGAATTTAATACTTTTTTTTCCCAGTTATGAGATCAAAGTCAGGGAGCAGCAGGAGCTGATCAGGAATCAACGAAAATTACAAGTAACTATTGCTGTGAAGTTTTTATTTTTCTTTTTTAATTGTAGTTAATATTTAACTATACTTAGCAAATAACACCCTTTCAGTACCCTCTCGGTTCTGCATTTGGGCTGTGTATGAGCCGCTTTCATCAGACAGTAGTTTCTAAAGTTATTACTGTCAGTCTGTCATGATATATTTAAGTTTGCCTAGAAAACAAAGAGCTGTTACTTTCCATTTTCTCAAGTAATTTCCAGTCTCAATTAATTTCTAACTAAGCATACAATTTCATCGGTAGCATTATTGCATAGAGACATGTCCATTATGCAAGATGCAATTTGGATGAAACATAAAAACAATCCTTTACTTGGAGTCTTAGGTGCACAAATACGACTGTTCTATATTATGGGAATCTTTTGTCGTTCGTCTTTCTCTGTTGTAATTAAAGAATCTATTTCACCATAACACCAAAAGTCATTGAACCTTTGTTCAATTTACGATATGCTAACCCGGTAACTCTCTATCTGAAAGTAAGTATTTGCCGCATTAATGCAAGGCAATTCCACCAGCAGTAGATGGTTTCATGTTTTGTTATACTCACAAAAGCAATCAAGGCTAATCTGATCAGTCATTTCATCTTATGAATTTGTTATCATCCTCTGTTCTGTCTCCTCACAGACATGTCAAAATTGGTTGTCAGAGTCTGTGGATGATGAAACTTCATGCACACTATTGCTAGGGGGTTGGATCAACTTGAATCTGTTAAAGAAACTTTAATATCTGATTGTAGCTTCTCAATGTAATTTGATTAGCCAATCAATTTCTTCTCATTACTGTGTATTCCTCATTCTAAAAGTTCTGTTGCAGGTTGGTACCGGAGCCCGTGCTGAGAAAATACGGACCTACAATTACAAGGTATGATATTATTTTTCTTTCTGACTTTAAAAAGATGAAAGGAATAGAGTGCCTGTCATAAAGCAAGCTATCCATACGGTTAACAAAAAGATGTTGAAAAGGAAAAAGAGGAAAAAAAAGTGCATGTAAACGCAGTAAAAATATGACCTTGCATACCGTTTTGCATTGGAATTTATAAAAATCAGACAGGTGATTACGAGAAGATTTCTTTATCCCGATTGCTAATGAGAAGTGTTAACTTGTTATAAACATTATGCAAAAGTGTTTGAAACACTGATTATGTCACAAATCAACACGGAAACCATATAACCTATACTATGCCAATGATGAAATTCAACTTGTGAAAGTATCATTAGTCTCTAGTTCAGGGAGGAAATGAAGCACAGTTTATCATAAAATTTGATGAAAATAGTCTGATGATTTCTATAGAAGTCATTAACTTTTGGATTTCACTTATTAGGACAATAGGGTCACCGATCACCGGTTGAAGATGAACTTCGAGCTCACATCCTTTCTCGAGGGTGATATAGAGAATGCAGTTCAGGTAATGATTCTCTCACTACTCTCTCTCTCTAATCCACTTTTTGTGTCCATTTCAATTATCATTTGAATGGAAAAAGCGAGAAAATTCATAATCCTCCCTCCCTCCCACCCTCCAAATCAAGGCATGTGCTGCCATGGAACAAAAAGAACTCCTGGAAGAACTGGCTCAGTCTGCTGTGGCTTCAGCCACTTGAATTTCTACCATTTCTTGCCAATATTAGGGGCCATATCAAATGTGATACGAGGTAAAAAAAAATCATCCACCATTATTCATGCTTCCTCTGTACACGTACTAGATTATACCCATTTGAGTTTTTTTTTTCTTTTCTTTTTCTTTTGGCGCCAGTGGTCTGAAAATAGAGGGAGAAAAGAAAATTAACCCATCCCCACTAAGATTAGATTATGATGTTGATGTGGCATTATGAAATTAATTACATGTTCTTCCATGAATGTATAGCTTGTGAACTGTTGTTTTGATCAATCTCGATTTATTTTGCATGATCTTTGTCGGTTTTGGGATGTGTGTAAATCTCATGTGCATCTTGGTTGATATCGGTCGTGGTCTGGTTTGGTTGATCATGTAAATGAAAGGGATTAAAATAGTCTCTAAATTCTAGATTGAGGCACGTAGTTCGTAGTTCTCCTTTAGGTGAAGGAAGAATGACTGCTTTACAAGGCCCAATCGAGAGATGTTTCATTCCTACCAATGTAACTTCTATTATCGATGGACATATATTCTTATTTGTCTCCAGGATAGGTTATGCGCGAACGCTATTTTGGGTGTGGGAGAAGACATGCTCTCTATTACATCATAATCGCTGTCCTTCATTTTACAGAGTTTACAAGAAATTTCATTAGTAACCGAGCATTTTGATTATTTGGAATAACTCAGATGAATTTAGTAGATCGTTTTAGGAGGGCCAAATCACTATCAAGATATAACAATTCTCTAATAACCAAACCAACAAAAAATAAACAATAAAAGCAAACAAATTAAAACTATTATCCAAAAGAAATTTAATTTTTGGTTTTATAATTAAAAAACTGAATCATCGACAAATGGCTCAAATATTTCTCGACTGGTTGATGTTATCACTTTCAGCTTGCATCACTAAGTCTTGATTTTTTTTTTTACTTTACAATATTACGGTGTAAATAACAAATACAATAATATACTTATATTGACTTTTAGTATTAAAAATCAAAACCAACAATTAGTTTGGACGTAGTTTATTAAGTGGTCGTATTTCACTCTTTTTCTCTAATCTATAATGTAATATTGCAAAAACAAATATCAAATCCAATGGATTTGTACTCAGAGAATATCAAATATTTAAGACATTTTAATGAAATTGATGATTTAGCCTAAAAGGGTATACTTTTTCAATAGTTATTAGTATTTAATTATTATTTTTAGTTATGTTAAACCGAAAAAAGTTGAGATGCGCTTTGCAAATCGATTTTTTATTTCATCTTTTAAATTTTATCCATATTAATGACTCTAAAATTTTCTCATATTTATAGTTTGTAGATGCGCTTTGCAAATTGATTTTTTATTTCATCTTTTAAATTTTATCCATATTAATAACTCTAAAATTTTCTCATATTTATAGTTTGTAGATGCGCTCTACAAATCTATTTTTTATTTCATCTTTTAAATTTTATCCATATTAATAACTCTAAAATTTTCTCATATTTATAATTCAACCTCAATAAATAGTTCAAGACATCTCGCTCCTCCTATAAAAATATGAAATTCAATTTTTCATTCCACATTTGTTGTGCTTAAATTATATATATATAAAAAAAAATATCAACGATCGACTAGACCCTATGCTCATATGGGTATAATTTTGCGCTTACACCAAGAACTTTACTTTTTCAATTAATTGATATATTATTGGTAAAATTACAAATTTAATCCATGAAGTTTATGAAATGTTTAATATACCTCTTAAATTATTGAATTTGTGTTTAATAGATCCCTGAATTATAAAGATGTCAAATATGTTTCGAACTCTCAAATTTGTGTAATAGGTCTTACCCTATTAGACATTTTTTAAAATCCACTTAATACAAATATTTTTGTTTACTTTTTAAGTATGTGCTTTAAAAGGTCCATAACTTTATAAAAATATCTAATTCCTTATAGATTTATTAATTACAAAATAAAATAGTCAAAATTTGTTGCAGACATTTTTAAGTTTTAGGAATCTATTAACACTTTAGTGTTAATAGTTTAATGTCTAAATTAAGGACTTTAAACTTTTGTTATCTCTAAAAAAAGAACAAAGTCTTATTCGTACATGCTACTAGTGATTCATTACATTAATTAATTAAATACTTTTCTTCAGTCTGGAGCGTAGAAATTGAACCGTCGACCTCGAAAAGAAGCATATGTCATTTACTGCCAACGTGATAGGTGGAGTTTGCTGACATTTAGTCCAAGGTGAAAAGCATCCTTTCAAGGAGATAACTTTACGAGAAGTCACATCATTGTGGTGTTGTGCCCAACCTACTCGATGCTTAAATTAGTATTTAAACCAAAGCGGTGTCGAGCTAAACAAGGATGATGTCACATATCTGTTATTGTAACACATTTCGGTATTTATAAAAAAAATATGAATGTGTGACTTGTGGTATCCCATGACCAACCTAAATAGGTTAAATCACCTATTTCCGACTAAAAGGTCGTGAGTTCGAATGTCTACTTCCAGATATAATATATTATATTAAAGGAGGACGAGTTGTGTATGTCTCATGGTACAAAGTGTTCACTAAACCTAAGACATTACATATTTATCTCAAAACTCAAAAGTAGAGAACTTTTGTTGTGACTACAAGTATGAAAAAAAATCTTCCTGTACTCTGTTGCGCGCGCGATACCGGCAAGTGCTCCACTTGGCAAGCCAGCGATGGAGGGACCCGACTTCCATCAGATCAACGCAAGCGCATGGCTTCTCTGCATCGTCATCGTCATCGCCTCCAGTTCTTCACACATGGCGCCTTCTCTTTAACCCCCAAATCCCTCTTTCTCCAATTCTTCCGTTTCTCACTCCAGATTCTTCTTTTCTATGCTCACAAAACTCCCCCTCTCCTCTTCCCTCCACCGCTTCCTCCGCCGCCCCACCCCCTCCAAAATCCCACCAATTACACGCCCATTTCCATTCACCGACCGTTTCTGTACACCCATGGCTGCACACTCCTCTCATCCTGCTTCTACTTCTCACTCTCACAAGTATTCCAATCGCCTTGCCGCTGAGCACAGTCCTTATCTTCTGCAGCACGCTCACAATCCGGTAACTCAGCTTCTCTGTTCTTCTTTACTCGGTGGCTGTTCTTGATGATTGGTAGAGGGTTGAGTGTTTGTTGTTTTTTTAGGGTTATGAACCAGATGGGGTTGGATTTGATTGATTTGAATGATGGGTTTTACTTTTAACTGTGTGTTTTAAGGTCAATTGGTATCCATGGGGAGAAGAAGCATTTGTGGAAGCCCGGAAGAGAAACGTGCCTATCTTCTTATCTAGTAAATCTAAATCTTGCTTACAGATCAAAGTTCTTTTAGTTGATTCATGGTGAGGCTGATTCATTGTTCTTTTTTTTTTCTTTTTCCTTTTTTGCTGTGCTGGTTGTGGCTGAAGTTGGATACAGCACCTGCCATTGGTGAGAGGTCTTTTATTGGTTTTTTTCAAGTGTTATGTCTGGTTTTTTTCTTGAGGGTGCAAAATGTGAATAACCGAGACTTGTCACTTGTTGGATGAAAATTTATGTATTAGGTGCCATGTCATGGAAGTTGAATCTTTTGAGAACGAGGAGGTAGCCAAACTGTTGAATGATTGGTTTATCAGTATCAAGGTCAGCTCAAATTAGTACCAATTAGATGGTCCTTCCAATTTCCATAGCTTGATTATCTTAAAGATGTGGAAATCCATTTTTTGTTCTGCTTTCTTAAGATTTGGCCGTGTTGGTGGAGCAGGTGGATCGCGAGGAGCGGCCAGATGTTGATAAGGTAAATTTGAAGATGGTTTTTTTTATAAAGAATATGGAAATTTGAACCTTCCAACTCCTTAGAGGGAGTAGAGATGTCTTACCCACCGAGCTATCCTCAAGTTAGAGGGAGTAGGAGGGAGTAGAGATGTCTTGCAAGCTTCAATGGTTGAAAGAAGGGGATGAGAACTCCCATTTTTTCCATAAATGGATCTCGGCTAGGAGGAACAAAGCAGTCATTCATTCTTTGATTGATGTCAATGGGACGATCCTTTCCTCAGATAATGAAATTGAAAAGGAAATCTTATCCTTCTTCACTAATTTGTATACTAGAGCAAATGGGACAAGGTTTATTTTCGAAGATCTAGAGTGGTCCCCTCTAAATCTGCATTGGAAAGAGTGGATTGAGTCCCCGTTCACGGAAGAAGAAGTGTATAGGGCAGTGAAGAGTTTAGGAAACTTAAAGTCTCCGGGTCCTGATGGTATGACTGCAGAGTTCTATAAAAAAGCTTGGAACATTTTGAAGGTCGATCTCCTTAGAGTGTTCCAAGAGTTTTTTAAGAACGCATCATAAATTCGCGCACGAATGAAACTTATGTGTGCCTTATCCCGAAGAAAGTGGAAGCAAATAGAGTTAGTGACTTTCGGCCCATCAGTCTAGTCTCTTCCCTCTA
>NW_019104489.1:494125-512076 GCF_001995035.1 Momordica charantia
AGCGTGTTGCTATCGGACGCGAAGGTCGTCGCCGCTCTGAAGCGCACGTCCTGGATCTTCCTCGAGGATCACTCGAAGAATCTGATGCCGAACATCGGCGTTTTGCGGGACGAAGGAGTGCCGCAGCCGTGCATCGCGCTGTTACTGACGCATTTCCCCGAGACTCTGATGCAGAAGACCGACAAATTCGTAGAAGTCGTCGCTGAAATCAAGCGAATGGGCTTCAATCCGAACAAATCCACCTTCGTTTTAGCGATGCACGCCATTTCCGGTAAAGGAAACAAATCGATCTGGAACCGATGCTTCGATGTGTACAGAAAATGGGGATGGTCCAAGGACGAGATCCTGATGGCGTTCCGGAAGCATCCGCACTGTATGATCTTATCGGAGAGCAAGATTTCGAAAGGGATGGAGTTCTTCACGAACAAGATGGGGCAATCTGCGGGAATGATCGCGAAGAATCCGGTGGTTCTGTTCTTCAGCTTGGAGAAGAGGATAATTCCGAGGTGCTCTGTGATCAGAGTTCTGTCGGCGAAAGGATTGATGAAGAGAGAAGTGAGCTTGACGACGGTTCTGTTGCCGGTGGAGAAGCGATTTCTAGACACATTTGTGATCAAATATCTCGAGGAAGTTCCTGAGTTGATGAATCTGTATCAAGGCAAGACGAATTTGGCTGAAGTTTTGGCTTGAATTTTTTAGGTAAACTTGGGAGAGGTTTTTTTTTTCCCCTTTTTTGGTTAGTTCATGATCTTCTTCGCTCTTGATGCTTTGTTCTTCTTGGTATTACTTTAGGGAAGTTGGCTTAATTTTTAAATGTTATTAGTAGGGTAGTTTATTAACTAAATATTTAGTTCCATCTACAATATTATTAATTAATCTAATAACATATTTTAAATTTTGTATAACTATTATTTTATAATATTTCTATAATTTATATTATATTATGTTTCACGTGTTTTAATTTATTAAAAAAAATGAAAGAAAAGTTTATAACATAAAAGAATATATTTATTTAAAGTCTTTATTCTTTTTTATGTAATTTTACGTTTTAAAATTTCAAATTCAAAATTTAAAAATATTGTTTTTATAATTTTCACTATCTTGATCATATAATTAGAAAACAATTCTAAGAAAGCTTGTAAATACAACTTGAATTCAATGTGGTACGGAGAAAGGTGAAAAACATGCTAAAATTGAGAGGAGAAAAAGTATGATTTTAAAATTTTAGCTTTAAATTTTTAAAAAAAACACACAGAAGAGATGAGAGAAGAATTTAACTTAAATTTTGGAGAAACACATCATAGAAATGAGAGATAAAGTGAAAAACATACCAAAATTGAGAGGAAAAAAAAGGCACAAGTTTTTTAATTTAGTTTAAATTTTGGAAAAACACAGAAAAAATGAGATTCGAGAGAGTGAAAAACTTTGAGAAAAGAAGCATATAATTTTTGAAATTTAAACTAAATTTTGGGAAAACACATGGAAGAAATGAGATGAGAGAGGAAAAAGGAGAGCATAATTTTAAAATTTAGCTTAAATTTGGATAAACAATTTAAAAATAAAAAAGAAGAAAAAAAGTTTGACCAGAACGCTCTAACTATTGAATTTGAACCGACACAGTAGTTAAGTAAAACACGGTTTAACTGAGGCCAGCAACTGCTCTGGTCAAGACAGTAACCGTGCTTAGATACCAAACCTGGGCCTTCCAAGTTCGGCCCAGCACCTGGATACTCAGTTAGGTCGGTTGAACAAACTGCGCCAAATTCATGAATATATTTTAGAGCGGCCTAGCCCAATCCACAATATAAACCGCCTGAAGAATGCCCCCTATTGGGTTACAGGCCTAGGCCCGGCACTGTTCCAAACATTACCATTTCCATATAATTGTGTTCAACCTTTATAATTCGAACGATGTGGGACATGGATGGGACATGGAAAGGAATCTCGGCGCCCACGTTCTCGATTACGCTCTGTTTCGGATAATGAATTTGCCGATGCGTTCCCGGTGTGGTATTTGATTCTAAATCCGTGATCGGGTGGGATTGGTAGTGTTTTTGGGGAAAATACTTATTGGGTTTTTGTGGGTTTTTAGTTCTGGAAGATGGGTTTGGATTTTGTTGGTGGGGGCGACGGAGGTTTGGTTTTAAGGTAGCTGCGAAAGGTTGGACTTGTTCTTCGTTTTCTGTTCTTCTTCCTCTATTTTTTTTTTCCTTTTTTGGAATGGTTTTTCAATGATTTCTGTGGGGGGTAGGGATGCGAGGAAGGAAATAGGGCTAGGCGGTGCCAGGAGAGAGATGGAAGATACTGAGCTTGAAGAAGGAGAAGCTTGCTCCTACCAGAACAATGAAGATTTTGATTCAAATATTGACCCTGATGTTGCTCTCTCCTACATCGTAAGCCTTCTGTGTTTCTTGTTTTTCTATTGCAGCTTCTAGATTCTCGATTTGACCTCTTGTGGTGAATTAGATCCAGTCTGAGATRCTATGGAATTCTGGGTTTTATTATGTCTTTAGCTCTAAGTTCTAAAAAAGTTGTTCTTTTCTTTTTTAATGCTTCTGTAGTCAATGTGTTTTCAGCTCATAGTTACAGTTAGGCCAAAGTGAATGAGAGAAAAATGTCAGGGAAGAATGGTTGTTTTTAGGAGATGTAATTTAAGTATGGGTTGCTGTCCTCTTTGTCAGTGGTAGCAAATGATCCAAGGAGCTCTTCCCGGCCACTTGATCCATTCATGGCAAAGGAAGAATTTTGACTGTTATTTCTTCGTGTATAGGGAAAAATTCTTTCTGTGTTGGATCTCTTAATTGAATTGGAAGTTAAGTCCTGAAGTTAATACCTTAATGGGTTATAGTTACCTGAGAAGTTGAGTGGACATTCTAGAATATGTATGCTATGCGATGCTTAAGAAATTGTTGTTGATGCAATGAATTTATTTGCTGTGATTGTAAGGCAATGGGTTTAGTATAATGATCATTCTCACTTTCACATTGAATTTCGCGCTCTACCCGATAGAGTTCTCTCTCTTTCTCCGGCCGCCCACGTCCCGGATTTCGCTCTGTTTCTGGCATTTCACAGTGAAGGATAATGAATTTGCCGATCCTTCGCTGAATTCATAGAGTTATTGGGTGCTTTTCTTGATTTAGGAATCCATGGTGGAGAGGAGGAGACCTCTGGTTCTGAATTCAACAAAGGCTCTCGTCAGTTCCGTACTTAACTCCTCGCCACTCACTGAAAAATCCCGAGTCGCCGGAGAAGACAAGCTCTCCGTCGATTCTGAGCCCCCTGAGTTGCAGTTGCAGACGGGAATTCTCCGATTCGATGAGGACAGAGATGAAAATTCAGTTCGGAAGTCCTTTTCCTTCGACGACTCTGCCGTGGTTGGGGTCTCGATGTCAGTTCTGAAAAGGCTGTCCATAACTTCAGGCTCTTTGGTACGTCAACTAATATAGCTCTTGAATTGAAGAAACTTCCAATTATTTGTTGGATTGTATTAATCTACTTCTTAAGTTCTCGTTCACTGATTTCCATTGTCTTTTAGGGTTTTGTTCATTCTCAAACTACTGGAAACAGTTTCCTATCTCTAGGCATATAAAGTTCTTCAGCGCGAATTTTCTTTTGTACATTATAAAATTTCTTTGGATACTTCGGAAGCCAGTAACTCTTTCTTATTTCGTTGATTTCAAGGTTCTTGTGAAGAATCTCGAATCTAATGCGCAGAGAATTGCTCAAGCAGTTGTTCTAGATCCCCCCAACACCAATGAATGCACTTCCGACGTCAAGAAATCTTCTCCCGGTCATGCCATGCTTGTTTTTCCTTCATATAATTTTCCTCAAAATGGTCAACAACCAGTGGATTCTGATACTGCCTTTATATCTCCTCTTTTGGCGTTCAACCTTGACTTCCACATATCGTGCTTAGGAAGCCTAGTAAATAGAGGACAAGAGACTTTGGCATCATACTTTCAAGCAAAAGTGGATGGTTCGCCGTCTGGAGAAGGCGCTGTTGCTTCTGTTATTAAAGTAGGATTGAAACCTCTGGTTAAGTTGCTAAGATATGCCTCGCACTTGAGGGTTTCTTTTGTGAAAGTGCCAGAATGTGGTATCCTTGAATCTATAAATGGGAGATCATCCATTGAAGCTGAACATCGTCAGGAAGTAATTGATCTTGCACTGCAAACATACTTTGAAGTTGACAGGTTTCTAGCTAGAGGTGATATTTTCAGTGTTCAAGTAGATCAGAATTGCAGATCCACGTTTTGCATTCCATGCAACAAAAGCATGGGGAAAAGAAGTGATGGTATCATCTACTTTAAGGTGCCACCTCTGAATTATATATGCATAAATATTCAATGAATGTTGTCATATGTAAATTTACTGCGTGTAGACTGTATTTTCAGGTTGTTGCAATGGAGCCATCAGAAGAACCAGTCCTTCGTATAAGTCGCATTCAAACTGCGCTCGTGCTTGGGGGCAGTGTGCGTTCTGCTCTTCCTCCTGATCTATTGGTTGCATTACCAAGAATGTTTGCACCTGTGCAGACGAACGCAGTGAAGCTTTTGGCCTCCATACTTGCACCACCTCTTTGTCCATCACCTCTTTCATCAAGATATAGAATTAGTGTTCTATTATATGGAATAGCAGGTCTATTATCAATTATCAGAATGCATAAACCTCCTTTATCACCTTTTTGCTACCTGTTCCTGGGTCAAATGAATTTGAGCTCTATGGCTTATGGCATATGAGAAATCACAATTCAAAAGATTGAACTAAAACTTCATGAGTCACTATATTTTCTTTGCTTTGTCTTGGTGTAAAAATGTCTCTCCCTTTTGCAATTACATTATGAGTTCTCTATTATCCAATTTGAGAAGTTTTATTTTTTATAACTTCATTTAGATGGGGTTTTCTTTACCCAATTCTTTTGTTAATTTCATATCATCAATGAAGTTGTTTATTATCCAAAAGTAGATTGCGCTAAATATGAAGTATAAACTGTTTCAGGATGCGGAAAGAGGACTGTGATTAGATATGTTGCTTGCAGATTGGGCCTTCATGTAGTAGAGTTTAGCTGCCATGATATTATGGGTTCGAGTGAAAAAAGGGCATCTGCTGCTCTAGCTCAAGCTTTTAAAATGGCTCAAAGGTGAAGCAATGAACATTTCATATTAAAATTATTATTTTAAAAGTAGAATCTTAATTGTGGTTTAATGGATTTACAATCTTAGTCAGGTGATGTATATGATTGTTATTTAGTTGCCACTATTTACTGGTTCTTTAGATAGTGTCGTTCATTTTTGTTGTATTTATTTATTATTATTTTTTTTTTTAGTGTACAAACAATACATTAATTTTGTATTTATAGCTTTAGATTATAATTCAACACCAATCTCTGTTTTTTTCTTAATGAGAAACAAAATTCATTGATGTTGAAATTATGAGGGGAAATTCCTTGCAATAGCTTAGGAGCTACCAAAACACTCTCCAATTGGCAATAATAGAATTAAGGTAGATTTAGATAAGGTGCTCCTTAGAGGAGACCCAAAAATCAACAATTTTCCAGAGATCCTCTCAAGTCCTTTCTTCTACTTGGAAGAACATTTGATATTTCAGATTTCCAAGCATTGTATGCCAGCATAGTGGTTATCTGTGATATTCCATATTTCGTACAGTCCGATAAAATACTTGTCACCTTCTTGTTCCTCATGTGATGATATTTTATCAGATACTCCCCAACAATACTTCTTCTCCGCCACTTTGACGTTTTTCGGAATTTGGGTTCTAATGAAGGTTCGCCCAATGATCAACTAGGCATCCCTACTGAAGTTGCTTCAGTCATTAAGGAATTCACTGAGCCAGTTTCTGACGAGGAGGATGCTTGTTATCAAGGAGAAGGAAACCAAATTTTTGTATGCAACTCTTCTTTTGTAGTCTTGTTTTGCAACATGCAGAATTATAAATTCTAAATATTTTTCATTTACCTTTTAATATACGGCCTACGGGAAGGAGATTAGCATTTTCTAATAGGAAAACTTATAACTTCAATCCCCCTCCTCTTTCATGGATGCACACTGTGATGCTGTTACAATGCAATTTCAGGAGAAAAGTAAGGCATTCAGGCATCCAGTACTTTTAGTTGCAGCTGCTGACAGTTGTGAAGGTCTACCAACTTCTATTAGGCGTTGCTTCAGTCATGAACTGAAAATGGATCCTTTGACTGAGGAACATAGGATTGAAATTCTATCTCAGTGCCTGCAAAGCGCTCCTGAATTTCTACCTAGTGTATGAAATTTATTTTTATTAATCATTATATTAATATTTGTTGAAATAGTTGCACGTTAGTGTAGACAAATGATCAGTTCCTGCCTTCTTATTCTTGAAAATTGGGAAACATTGTTAATGTGAAATCATTTTAATTGTATTGGCCTACCCATCTAAGAATACAGGGAACGTTTTCTTCCTTAGCTAAAAGCCTAAAACCTGTCAGAGGGTAAAAGGTTAGAAGTGATTGTGAAATTCTATGCAGCCCACTATTATTCCATGCACACAATAATGAGTGAAAATAAGGTAGTTAGTAACTGATTATTTATTTATTTATTTATTTTTAACAAGATACAATCTTTTCATCGAAAGTAACTGATTAATTATTAAAAACTATTAAGTGATTTTTTCTATTTTGTGATAAACTGTGAAATCGACTGGTTCATATTAAAAGCATTATCTTTTTTTTTTATCTTCTTTTTTTCATTTTGGATGTTTCCCTGTTTTCTGATTCATGACCCTTTCATGTCAACCACTTATTTTAATTTGCCAGGTAATGCTTCTTGCAGACTAATGTGGAGGATTTCATAAAGGAAATTGCTTCACAGACATCAGGCTTTATGCCGCGGGATCTTCATGCTTTGATAGCTGATGCTGGTGCAAACTTATTGACTAAGATCAATCCTCAGAGTAATAAAGTCGCGGATGAAACATTCGAAAGTCGACTTAGATCACGAATACTTACTGATAAATCCTGTGAAGAAAATCCTCTTATAATGGAAAAAGAGGATTTCAACCTGTCATTGGATCGGTCCAAAAAAAGAAATGCATCAGCATTGGGTGCTCCAAAGGTAAACTAGGGGAGTATGTTGGTTTCCATATTGGAGTACGGCTTGTTTCCCTTCCATTGGTTCCTGAATTAGTAGTCAATGTACACGCTTTTGTCTTCTCCTACCTGATTGTGTTCAAAAAAGTTGTTGAGATCTTGTTATTTCCTATAGGTTCCAAATGTGAAATGGGAAGACGTTGGGGGACTTGAAGACGTGAAGAAATCGATTATGGATACAGTTCAGGTGGGACATTTTGATTCTCCGTAAGACTACAATTTATACTTGCTCTTTAGGTTACTTCTCTAATTAACCAAGGCATGGTTAATAATTTGGCAAGCAACTTTTGCAACCTGCCAGAAATATAAATGTTTATAGTATATGTTTGCATGAACTTACTTCAGGCTTGGGGAATCACATGTGGCTAAGAACCTTAACTGGATAGTACTTGTAAATGATCACATGTCGCTGTTGTTATGTGGATGATAAATTGTTTTAAATTATGCATCTTGTCAACTATACTGTTACTTGTTCTGATTAACCTCTAATGTATTTTTACAGTTACCTCTGTTGCACAAGGATCTATTCTCATCAGGTTTGCGCAAGCGCTCTGGTGTCCTTTTGTATGGTCCTCCTGGGACTGGAAAGGTATGTTCTGGTCTGTCAGTTGACAGTGGTTTCATTATTTTTCCATTTTCCTGTTAAGATACCAAATTACTCACACAATTTTGTCACTCAAAATTCTTTAGACTCTTTTGGCCAAAGCTGTCGCTACTGAGTGTTCCTTAAACTTTCTGAGTGTCAAAGGACCTGAACTAATCAACATGTACATTGGAGAGTCAGAAAAGAACGTTAGAGACATTTTCCAGAAGGTTAGCTATTCTTTTCGTTTCAGTAAATATTCTCCAGGGAGGAAAATGAAAAACATAACTATTTTCTGTAACATTGCAGCTTGACTTTGGGAGCATAATATTTCACTCCATTTTGTAATTATGCATACATTGCAGGCTAGGTCTGCACGGCCATGTGTAATCTTTTTTGATGAACTTGATTCGCTTGCTCCTGCTCGAGGGGTATCTGGAGATTCTGGGGGTGTTATGGACAGAGTAGTTTCTCAGGTGATAATTTGACCATGTGTTTGGGAGATAGTTCTGCACTTAGTAGTTATGGGTTTTTTTTAACATGATGACATCTTTTGTAAATCATAGATGCTTGCGGAGATAGATGGCCTTAACGACTCAAGCCAGGTATCTTATTCTAATTGATTTATAGTTCTACAATCATTTTACTTTTCAATACTTTTAAGAAAACAATATATTAAAAGAAACTTTTCTCAGATTTTTATGATTAATGCTTTATTAGGATCTCTTTATCATTGGAGCAAGTAATAGACCTGATCTGATTGACCCCGCACTTCTGCGTCCCGGTCGATTTGATAAATTGCTCTATGTTGGAGTGAACTCTGAGGCATCCTACAGGGAACGGTTAGTTTACATTCATGCATTTGACTATATGAATAAAACTGATCTCCGTCCAATATTTAATTTGGTTATTTTTTCTAGAGTTCTCAAGGCACTCACTCGGAAATTTAAATTGGATGAGAACATCTCTCTTCTGTCTATTGCCAAAAAATGCCCTCCAAACTTCACTGGTGCAGACATGTATGCCTTGTGTGCTGATGCTTGGTTCCATGCTGCTAAACGCAAGGTCAGTCTTGACTTGTGTACATAAATTCTAGGTTACTTTTCCTAAACAAAAATCTAGGTTACTTCTATAATGGTTTGTTGTAAAAAAGAATAAATGCTTTTGTCTGTATAAATGTGTAATCGCTGCTTATAGACTGCAGTTGCTGAGGCTGCAAGTGGAGAGAAAAATTAAGACACTTTCTACTTTTTGTTGCTTTCTTCAAGGTTATAAGTTCAGATTCAAGTTCTTCTTTGGATGACCAAGATGATGCTGTTATAGTTGAATATGGTGATTTCGTGGAGGTACTTCTTTATGTTTCTTTCTTTTATCCGTAGGCTGTTTTTCTCCTCATCTCATCTTCAGAAAAGAAAGTGTTGCATGATTTCCTATTCAATATGAACCTCAATTTTGTAGGTAGGTTTGTGATTTGTAAAATTTAGTAGGTAAATTTAACAAAAACATAAAGTTTGAAAGTTCGGGGTAGTATAACTTCAACTTTTGCTTAGAATTAGCCAACCTACTTTTAATCTTTCATTATGCAAATTTAATCATCTTTTTTCTATTATTAGTTAGTCTTTGTTATTTGGGAGAGAATGGTGAATGTTTCTATTCCTATATATAAATGGTATTTTAATGGCTTTTTACTTATTCTCAGGTCTTAAAAGAACTCTCTCCCTCACTCTCATTGGCTGAGCTTAAAAAATATGAACAGCTGCGAGATCAATTTGAAGGAGCTTAAAAATAAATTCTGAGCCAATCATTGAAAGTGATTTATTTATTATTATTATTATTATTTTGTTTGTTCAATATCTTGATGATTGGCAAATGATGAGTTGGATTCTTTCTGTGATGAGGGTTGGTGGATTTTTTTTATAATATTTGTAATAATTAGTTGGAAAATAAAGGTCTGATGTAGTTGTTTCATGAAATGAGTTATGGAATTATGTTTTAGAAGAGAATTTCGGACAAAGTTTTAATATAATCTAGTTTAAAAATAATAACAAAAACAAATGTAATTTAAATATTTAAATTAAATTCAAAAGTATGTGCAAACGTAAATATTTTATGTGGCAGGTGACTAAGTGAAAATCGCGTGTACATCTTTTTTATTGGACTTCAACCTTTTTATCTTTTTAATTTTAATTTTATTTCATTTTTTATATTATTATTTTATTAATATTGCGAAATTTAATTAAGATATGATATTTTTTTTTAACAAGATTGTGATTTAATTTTTAATTTTTTGTTATTATATTTTAAATTTTGATTAAAATGTCATTTAAAGTCTGGAACTTAAAATTAGATTAAAACCAATTTCCAAAAGAATTGAGAGACAAATTCAACTTAAATTCTGGAAAAACACATAGTAGAAATGAGAGAGTTTAAAAAACATACTAAAATTGAGGGGGGAAACATAATTTTTAAATTTTAGCTTAAATTTTGGAAAAACAAATAGAAGAAATGAGATGAGAGAGAGAGTGAAAAACTTTGAAAAAGGAAGCATATAATTTTAAAAATTTAAACTAAATATTGGAAAAACACACAGAAGAAATGAGATGAAAGAGGAGGAAAAAAAAAAAAAGCATAATGTTATCTTAAATTTTGGAAAACAATTTCCTAAAAAAGAAGGAAAAAAGTTTGACCGGGGCCACCCTAATTATTGAATTTGACGAACCAGCACAGCAGTTAAGCACGGTGTAACCGAGGCCAGCAACTGCTCTGGTTAAGACAGTAACCGTGCCAAGAAACCAAACCTGGGCCTTCCAGGTTCGGCCCAGCACCTGGATACTCGGTTAGGTCGGCTTAACAAACTGCGCTGCTCACGAATATGTTTGAGGCCCAGGCCCGAATAATCCACAATATATTACCACCTGGATAATGCCCCCATTTGGGTTACAGGCCATTTGGCCCGGCAGTCACGATTACATTCCTAGTTCCTTATAATGAAGTTAAGGTACGTAATATTTACCGATGTGGGACATTGTGCAGGCAAACACAGTGAAGCTTCTGGCCTCCATACTTACACCACGTGTTTGTCCATTACCTCTCTCATCAAAATATAGAATTAGTGTTCTATTATCAATTATCAGAATGCATAAACCTCCTTTATCACCTTTTTTCTACCTTTTCCTGGGTCAAATGAATTTGAGCTCTATTTCTTATGACATATAAATCACAATTCAAAAGAGTTTGAATGTTTTAATCGATTTCGGTAGATTCTTCATTACTACCCGAAGGATAAGTAGTAGGTAGAAATTATAATATTGGAACTCGTAACATTTTATACCCAAAACAAAATAAGCTACTAAACTGCTAAAGCACGCTTGGTTGCATTAACTTTTCAAATCTCTACCATCCAACTCACTTTCCACTGCATGCATTATTTTACCTTCATAGATCAACTGGAGACGAGATTAAATCTCTTCCATAAATATTCTTTGGTTTCGTTTCTCCATTTTTATCTTGTCGTTGCATGTGCAAGATAATTTTCATAACAATGGTAACAAATAAGCAACTTTTAAACAATGAAACCTCTCAATAGTTTTTATTAGATTATCGTCTCAACTTCTCATTGCTCACTTGCCTTCTTTGTCAATTAGTTGGCAACCCGAATCAAGTCCCTTTCGACCAGCATATCACCAAAGCAAGCTTCTTCACCCACAATCACTCTCTCTAACCACCAAACTCCATCGCATCAATATCAACTATATATTAAAAAATCTTGCTAGAGGTAAGCAAGCATAATCTCCCCATCATCATTTCTATGTATAATACCTGCCATTGATGCAAAAACTCAAATATAAATTATGGATAAATTTGGAATATCCAAATAACCAAACTGCTTATACCATATAAAATGAGAAATGTGTTATTAAAATTGAAAAATACCTTTTTGGTTGCTTATCTATCCAATATTTGTCTTCTTGCAGCACTCAATGAAAACAAAAACTAATTGATAGATTTAAATCTTTTCATTATGTTAAAAAAATAAAAATAAAAAATTTTTATTTTTAAATTTTTCAAAGAAAAAATATATATTTTTCTCTTTAATCTTTTATTCTGTTTTAATATTTTGTTTAGTCTCTTTTTTTTTGTAATTATTAATATTTTGTTAATCAATTAATAAAATTGGAATTTGTTCTCATATTTGGCACCCTACACCACGTGGTTTGAACTTTGAAATGCTTGTCCACATTCATATGTCCCTATACTAAATTAGGATAAATAATTTATAAAAAATAATGACAGAAATTAAAATAAGTTTTTATGCAAAATATAAATAGCTATAACTGAAGATTTAAAAGTCTAAAAATGGCTTAACATATGAAATATAAAATGGTGTCTATTATTTTGGTTAACTAAATTTTATCCTCAACCCTGTAAAATGATCTATTAAGTTCATAATATATTAAAAATTTCAATTAAGTCCTTGCAAATGAAAAAATATATCTATTGGGGATCAAACTCACAACTTCTTGGTTTGACATATCTGCCAATTATTGTTGAACTATACTGGTTGGTTCATGTGATCACTATTAGAATGTCGATATGTCAAAATATGTTAATAAAACAATGATTTAATGTTACGTCAATTTTTTTTTAAACAAATTTTGTACGGAATGATAATGTTTTGACTTAAAACTTTACAAATTTAGTCTCCTAATAATCTTCAGGTTTGTGTTCAATAGATCTTCAAAATTTAAAAAGTATCTAAACTTATTAATTTTTAATTTTGTGTCTATTATGCATCTTTTTCGACATTTTAAAAACTAGTGAAATTGTCTAATATGACTTTAAACTTTCAATTTTATGTCTAATAAGTTCAAGAATTTTGAAAAATGTCAATTAGTTGCCAAATATCTATTAGATATAAAACTGGAAGTTAAATAATATATTAGACACAAAATATAAAGTTTAGTGACCTAGTACACAATTTTTAAAGTTGATGAACCTATTAGATATAGAATTAAAAATTTATTGATGAATGAGATACATTTTAAAGTTCAAAAACCTTGGGATTAAATTGGGAAATTTAAAATATTAAAAACCAAGTTTTAGAATTACTTTTAAGAAAATAGGGTCTATTTTTTCAGGAAAATTAAAAATCATAAAATATAATAAATATATTCCTATTTGTCACGTGTTCAATTAATATCCTCGCCTCAGTATATGCTGTTATGATTCTGGAAGTTCCTGATTAGACCGATGCATGTGATTTAGCCCTCATTTTCCGGATAATAACAACTTTACCATCAAAACTTTTCTAAAAAAGAAAAAAAAAGGTAAAATTAATTTATTTTTCAGTTTGTAGACATGACATAAGCATATGCTATGAATGTTGGTCCAACTTACCAACGGTTAAAGTCTTCAACTTTTCTTTACACATTGAAAAGTATAAATATATATATATATATATTTCAATCACTTTAGTATCTAATTAAATAATTGAGGTAATTTGCAAATTATACCATTGTAATTTTCCAATTATAACTATTGTTGGAGGTGGAATTAGAGCTTGCCATGTGATTCCTCTGATCCGAAAATACTGTTTAAACCTCATCTCGAATAAGTTGGGGATGAGATGGGTCAAGTGGAGTAATGTCTGACAGATTCAGCAGAAGCTCAACTTAACACCAACCTAAAAATGTGGATGTATCGGTGTAGAATTTGCTTAACACTAGGCATAGAGCGTCATAATAGTAGCGCAACATTTCACAAAGTTCCTCTATAAAAGGCGGAATTCACTCATCATAAAGATACGTAATTTTTACGCAACCTAACTAAGTTTGGCTTGCCACCACCTCGAACTAAAGTACTAACTTAAGTTTCAAATTATATGTGGTCGAATACCACATTGGTGCAATGATCTGATTGCAATTCACTACCTCGAGTAATTGGACATCCACCTCGAATCAGTAACATTCCTTCACCTCGTCCTGCATCAACACCTATCAATGTCAATCAAATTTAAAAAAAAAAGTGTGTTTTTATTTTAATTTCGATTTAGTTTTTATATTTTGAAAACTTTAGTATTACCCAAACGTGTCACCAAGGGTGGAGCAAATAAAAAATGAGGGGACAATTGTCCCTCTCTTGGTTTGTCACCGAAATATACGATGACTTTGTAGGTTTTTTTTTTCTCTCTCCTAAATTTTTATAATTGACAGGTGTATATTTTAGTATCATACTTAGTTTTTAAATATTTAATATGCATTTAGTAAGTCGTTAATATAATACTTTAATTATTTTTTAAAAAAATTAGATATATAAATCAATAAAATTTTCAATATACATTTTTTAAATTTTTGTTTTTTTAGTAAAGTACATGGATGGGGATGAAACTCGAGATCTCTTGATTTGAGATATATGTCAATTATCGTTTGAGCTATATTAAAAATTAAAATAATAAAAAATTGTTACTAAAGACTTATATTTCTCTCTCTTTCTAAATATTATTTACACATTTCTAAAAAATCAAATATAAACCTTATCAGACAAAAAATAAATAAATACAAGCCTTAGGCTGAAATTGTAATTCTTCATAATAATTATCTACATATATATCTCTTTTATTTATTTAATTAATTTTTCTTTTTTTTTTTTTAATTTTATGGTTATCATGATCCACGTGGTAGTCGTGTGGGATCAAGCCAAATAGAAACAAAGGCAAGTGGCAGCAAACACAAAACCCACAGGAAAACAAAAACCATATGGGCGGGGGCAAACCTGACTTTTCACACCAAATCAAGTATTACCAATTTTGTTCACCTATAAATGATTATCATCATCCAATTGACAACTACTTATGTAATTAATTAATATGCATACATGTTTCATATTTATTGTCAATCATAAGATAACCCATTGAAAAAGCTTCAATTAATATTGACGTAGAACGTGTCTTTTATAATCGTATAAAATTACATGATGTTTGAAGTATTAATAAAGGTCGTGTTTTCTCTTAAATGTAGTCTCCAAAATTAGAAACGATAACGTTCAATAGTTTATTTAATATGATTAAATTGTTACCTAGTGAATTTTACAACCATGACTAAATTACAAGATTGTGGTATTTTGTATACGTATTGAAAATAATTGTGATTATACCCAAACTAAGCCCACTTGGTTGTCATTTTGTTTTTTATTTTATGTTTTTTTTTAATTTTAGTTTATAAATATTACCTTTTGTTTTGTTATCTACCTTTTAAAAATATTTTCAAAATGTAAGGTAAGTTTTTAAAACTAAAATAGTTGGCTTTTAATAATATTGTCTCACTTTTCTATTTCTTAAAATCAGGCTTATTTTTTCACAATTTATTTAGTATACCTTTTTATTTTAAGAAATACATAAACTCTTGGCCAAATTTCAAAATGAAAAAAAAAAAAAAATTCCTCAAGCTACATATATTAGTTTTCAAAATTTTTTTAGATTATAAAAATATTTTTAAAAATTTGATAGCAAAACGAGGAAGGTAAAATTATTCTTTATAAGCTTAATATTTTCATTTTTTCAAATTTGACCCAAACTTCAAATGCATTAGTAGGGATAGTAATAACATTAAAAAAAAAAATAGCAATGGTTAAAAACTATGTTTAAATTTTAATCTTAAAAAAAAATTAACTTGCTAAAAAAAACGTAGGAGAAAAAAAAAATCTTCCATAGAAGCATCTATTTTATCAATAACTGAAAGTGATGTGTAAAATTAATTAAAATACTATTAATTGTAATGAGTTCTCGTGCTAAAATCTATTACAAAACATTTATTTTGTCTATAAATTTATTGATAGGAGATATATGTCCATTATTGCTGAATTATCCTCGCTTTAATATTATTTTATTGGTTTGTTATTATTTGGTTCATGATTAATTTTTTTTAATGAGATATTAATTTCGTATTTTATAAAATTTTCTTTAACAAAAGAAGTTTAAGTTAAAATAACACCACGTGTTTGCCCGAGTGACATTTAGACACGTGAAAAAAGAAGAAGAAGAATCAACCACTACACATTTAGACGCATTCTTCAGTTCGATTTGGTTGAACTGCAATTTTTTGTTTAGCCCACGAACCGAACCAAATTGCTCAATTTAGATAAATTGTAACATAATCCAAACTGAGCCTTTATTCAACCCAGTCCAACGAGTTGGTTGGGTTGACCCTGCTTGGATTGTTCGAATTATTCGAGTTGTCGATTTTTTTTAACACCCCTGTTAGCAATTGTTATATATTTGATTCCTATTTCCTATTTCGGTTTCAGACAGTTTTAGTAAACAACATCAAATGATTTTTTATAAATAACAAAAAAGGACAACCTTCCATTCCAATTGATTTTCATTCTGATTCATTTCGATTATGATTCTAGGTAAGTAAACGAAGTCTTAGTGTATTTTATATTCACTTTTATGTAGATTGTCATATTTCGTAGAATTTTTATACTTTATGCTCTATTTAAAGATAGATGTTTATTTTATATTATTTATATAAATTCATCGTAAAACTTTTATATTTATTTAATACAGTAATTAAACTAACTAATTTGCGCCTACATCCAAAGGTATTGTTTGAAACTTTGAATCAATGAAAAAAGACACAGGTTGGTTATAAAAAAAAAAAAAAAACTAATAGCATATTTTGTTGATGGTCTGAAAACATAAATTTAAGAGATTCAATGAAAAATAGAGTCATTCATATGCAACAACTAATGCGTATGCACTTCTCAATCCTATAGCTACTTAAATCCAATCTTATAATTGGTTCAACTTGAAAGGAAAGTGTTAGATGAATTATCTTTACAGTCAAAACGACGAGTAGATATAATACTTACTATGCTGTTTCGCCACGAGTTTGGGTGACCAATTAAACGAGCATGTTCAGTAATAATGCACCCTAACTTCGACCAAAGTTGGAGGGAAACTTCTCTCTATTCGAAAATCTACTTCAATAATCTATCTTCAAAAGACTACAAGCGGCAGATTTATAGGCTAAGGATTTTATAAAATAAAATAATCCTAAAATCTATGAATAAAAATAATGTAAAATTGTTCATAAATTCAACAACTTGCTCGTCAAACCATGACAATTATTTCTTAAATTTAAAACGTAAAATAAAATTCAGAAGATCTTTCATGAAATTCAAAAAATACTACTTGCCTAAAATTAAATGAATAATTTTCAAAATAAATATAAATTGAATAAAACTAAGAATAAATTAAGAAAAATATTTTCCTTATTTTGTTTCACTCGGGTAATAAACAAACACAAAGGGGTGGAAGCGTTCAGGTGGGTGAGGCGACAAGGGTGGGTCGCATGGGTGTGTGGGTGTGCGACGATAGGCATTGTGTGCGGGGTTGTAAGGCATGCGCGACAGGGGGCACGAGTGGTAGGGACTGGTGGGTAACTGGCGATGCTGATAGGTACGTGGTCGAACATAGGCGTGCAAGTATGAGGCATCTCCATCTAAAGTTAACATGCTCTTAATGACGTTGAGTGTGTGACGATGCTATGCTGTTGTCATGATGTAGTTTTTAAGGACTTGAGACTAATTATGATTATATAAGTTATATTTAATTTATAATGTTATTGAATATATGTTTGGTTACAAGTTTTGGAAATGGAATCACTATTCAGTTTTTATTTAGTAATATATAGGTAAACCAACCTAATTGCAGATAAATATTTAATCTAATTTAAAATAGTATTAATTAATTTGTTAACATATATGTTATTTCTAAAAAATTAATAATATATATTTCATACGTTTTATAATAATTATTATTTTACAATATTATATAAGTTATAATTATTATGTTTTACTTATTTAACAGAAAAAATGGAATGAATTTAAAATACCAAATAATATATTATATTTTAATATAATGATGTATTTTTAAGTTTCAAATTTAAAATAAAAAACAAATTTTAGAATTTTCACTAAATCTACTTTTAAATACAAATATGTGAAATGATATTCACTAAATCTATTTAAATCAATAAATTTAGATTCATACCAAAACGGTCCTAAAAACTTTTCAATAAATCTTTCATTTTTCAAACAATTATGGAAAAAGCAAATAAAAAATCCAATTAAAAAAAAAAGAATAAGGAGGAGGAGATGAAGAACACACGTGTAGATCGAAGGTTGTTCATGATATGAATCTTATTAAGCTCGTGATGTAACATTTAC
>NW_019104489.1:512966-526104 GCF_001995035.1 Momordica charantia
CCTACATCGTAAGCCTTCTGTGTTTCTTGTTTTTCTATTGCAGCTTCTAGATTCTCGATTTGACCTCTTGTGGTGAATTAGATCCAGTCTGAGATACTATGGAATTCTGGGTTTTATTATGTCTTTAGCTCTAAGTTCTAAAAAAGTTGTTCTTTTCTTTTTTAATGCTTCTGTAGTCAATGTGTTTTCAGCTCATAGTTACAGTTAGGCCAAAGTGAATGAGAGAAAAATGTCAGGGAAGAATGATTGTTTTTAGGAGATGTAATTTAAGTATGGGTTGCTGTCCTCTTTGTCAGTGGTAGCAAATGATCCAAGGAGCTCTTCCCGGCCACTTGATCCATTCATGGCAAAGGAAGAATTTTGACTGTTATTTCTTCGTGTATAGGGAAAAATTCTTTCTGTGTTGGATCTCTTAATTGAATTGGAAGTTAAGTCCTGAAGTTAATACCTTAATGGGTTATAGTTACCTGAGAAGTTGAGTGGACATTCTAGAATATGTATGCTATGCGATGCTTAAGAAATTGTTGTTGATGCAATGAATTTATTTGCTGTGATTGTAAGGCAATGGGTTTAGTATAATGATCATTCCTTATCAGACAATAACATTAGTCACGTTTAACTCATCCCCCGGATAGATAATCTTTTTTTTTACCATGCCACTTCGACCAAGATCTCAATATGTCTTTTAATGTCTATTATATGTGTTTGAGGGTATTTTAACTGCTTGATCTTTAGGACGTGAAACTTCAACATGTTCTGGGACACTTCCAGAAAGATTTTGAAGGTGGAGTCTCTGCAGAAAATTTAGGTAAGTTGAAATAAAGTAGAAAGATGGCATTTCTTTGTTCCTGTGATACATTAGCTTTAGTTTTCTTTTCTGTAGTAAAAATTTGGAGGCTAATATGCTTACTACAGGGGCAAAATTTGGTGGATATGGTTCATTTTTGCCTTCCTATCAACGGTCTCCAGTTTGGTCTCATACAAGGACTCCACCAAAAGGTCATAATTGCAGCACGTCCAGATCTCCCAATAATTTTCAACAGGAGGTAAATTTATTTTCTTTCTTTCTTTCTTTTTTGATAACTTTTGAGAGGCCAGTTTTTAATGTTGTCATGAATGATGGCCTTATTGAGTATCAAAGACGTGTTCCGACGCAGGCTGGCCATAATAACTCTGTTGTTTCTTCGACTACACCTCAGTCAGTAAGACCTGGACCCCCTTCTACTAGTTCTACATCACTGCCCATAATCAAAGGTCCGAATCTGAATGAATCGTCCAAGCAAGAAGTATGCATGCCTTTCCAGCATGTTGAAGAGCTTGCTTCTGCTTATGGATGTGTGAAGAATAAATCTACTACTTCTTCGGACCAAAAATCGCTGAAGGTGCGAATTAAAGTGGGTTCTGATAGCCTGTCGACAAGAAAAAATGATGCAATCTATAGTGGTCTTGGCCTAGATGTTTCTCCATCTTCATCATTAGATGACAGCCCCTCAGAAAGTGAAGGGATCTCTCGTGAGCTTCAGGATGGCCCGTTTGAATCTCCAACTAGCATTCTTCAGGTAATTTATCTGCTAGAACTTGCTCATAGTTTCTCCTCCTCTGTTTACCGTATTTCTTTTCTTTACTGCTATAATGTGCCTCAGTGATCAAAATGCAATTAATTCGTGGAGCAGATGATGACATCATTTCCAGTTCATGGAGGTCTCTTGCTGTCACCTCTACCTGATGATCTTATTCATCTAACTCAGATGGGGAAGCCTGCAAGAGATAACAAATCTATTCGTGTCCAACAGTACAATCAGGATCGCCAGTTGGCAGGGGGGTCTTCTTTGAAAGGTTCTCAAATGTCAGTTGAGAAGAAAATGTCAAAAGATGTAAATGGCTTCTTGTCCGAATCAAAGAACACGAATAGAAAGGATTTTATGAATGGCCCAAATACATCAAAAAAGAATTCAGAAGTTGATACAGTAGCTTGTGAGGAGCTTGTTTCTAATGCGTTGAAGCTTCCAATTCTAGGAAATTCATATACCATTGCAGGTGAGACTACAAAGAGTATGAATAGGCCATCTGAAACATTTATGGAGGCAGATAAAGTTGTGGCGAGGGGCAGGCATTCTTTTGATCAACTGGAAGAGGGCCTAGTAGAGCCTCCATTTACTATAGAGGATGAGAAGCAAACTAATGGTTCATCTGGAAAGGTTAGGGAGCTAAAGAAAGCCAATATTTTTGACGATATTTCAGCTTCTGCAAAAAAATCTGGGGAAAGCAAGAGGGAGAAAACTATTGACTTGGTTGAAGCCTGCTCAAAGGGGAAGAATACTTCAAATGGTGATCAAATAGATCCTCTCAAGCGTAATGCCAGTCATAAAAACGCTCTACACGTCCATAATAACATGAAATATACTTCAGGAAAGGATCCTTCAATTGAGGGAAAAAAGAAGTCGAAGTTTGGTCCAGCTGACTGTATGCCCAATGGAGAAGTATCAAAACGTAGTATGAAGTCTGGCTCCTCAGGTTCCAAAACTAAGAGTATTAATAAAGCAGACAATATTTCAACCAGACCTGAAATTGAAGACCACAAGCCACCGAAGGACTTCAGAAAATCTAAGGATAGGTACCTAGAGTTCTTTGGAGAATTGGAAGACGACGATAATCTATTAGATACATCAGAGGTTCCTTTTGAGGGCCAACTAAATCACTCTGATGTATTTGAAAAACCAACACCTGCTGTTCCTTCATCAAAGGAGAGATTAGCTGTTGAGAAAACTAGCAAGTCATTGGCACCAAAAGCATTTCCAGTAGTCATGAACCTTGCAAGTGGGACAGTATCTGCTGCTCCTGCTGCAGGGGATAATGTATCTGCACAAGAGGACTGGGTTTGTTGTGACAGGTGTCAAACATGGCGGCTTCTTCCATTGGGCACAAATCCTGCTGACCTACCTGAGAAGTGGCTTTGCAGCATGCTTGACTGGCTGTAAGTTCGAATCTAGCTGCAATTCTTGTCTATTACGGAAAAATGTTTAAAGAGGGTTACTATATTAGATCTATTATCTATATGACCTTTAACCTATTAATAGAGTTTATATGCCAGAAAGATAGTTATTTGCCTCTCTCTGAAAGTTATTTTCTTTATGAAATCTGTAGGCCTGGAATGAACCAATGTGGTTTTAGTGAGGAGGAGACAACAAATGCTTTAAGGGCAAGGTACCTAGTGCCTGCTGTTCCTGAGGGTAATATTTGCAGTAACCTGAGTGGAGTTGTGCCAGGAGTGGCTAATGCTCGGCAATCTGAGCAAAATTATCGTCATTATGATTTTCATGCTGTGCCTGGTGGTGGAAAGAAGAAGCATGGAGGAAAAGAGAGACCGATTACAACACTTAAAGGGGATGCCCCTCAGCTATCAAACTCAAAGAAGAATGAAGGAACCATGAAAAGCAGGAGTTTAGATGACGTGAACCAGTTGCCTATTGGAGATGAAGCTAATTTTCGGCATTTAAATAAGGCCGGTGATATGCCTGTGGAGAAGCACAGGCATAAGCACAAAGAGAAGCAGGAATCTGTTGATATCTTATCTGATGGGGGTACGGGTTTCTTTATTCTTTTTATCGCTGAGTTCTGTTGCTCTACTTACTTGACATTTGGAATCTCACTTTTGGATAAATAATTTGCACAGGTGCTACCAAGATTTTAAAGACTAAACACAGAAAAGATAAAGAACAAGATTACCCTAGACCTTCTAAGAAAGTCAGAACTGATGGTCTGGATTTGATTGATGAAGACCAGATATCAGTGCACAGTGGGTCTGTTGTGAGGGTTGGCCCAAACTTGAACATTGGATTTCCTTCTGCATCAGGTGGGAATAATAAGTATAAAAATATTGACCATTCTTCTAAGGACTCAAAATATAACATGGATGTTACCCACCGAGTACCCAATGATAAAAAAGAAAACAAACTGCTGGGTGCCTTGGATGATGATTCCCTGGGAGGAGGAAATGGTAGTACCAAAAGCAATTCAAAGAAGAAAAAAGTTAAAGCATCCCCAGATATTCAAATCAATACTGGGTCCCTCAATGGTTATGGCCATCTCCCGCAAAAGAGAGGTCCTGTTACGGAGTTGAGTGACAATGACCATAGGAACGAGAAAAAGGCTAAGCCATCTAAGCCTCCAGGTAAAGAATCCAGTGCTAGAAAAGATAAAAAAGGCTCCCATTCTAAGAATTGGCCACTTGGACAAGATGTTGGCAGCTCTCTTTCTCATCGTAGTTTGGATGGTGCCGATTCTTTGAAAAGGGATTTAGGAGTGATACAGCCTTCTCTTGTAGCCACTTCAAGTTCTTCCAAGATATCTGGTTCGCATAAAACTAAATCCAGCCTCCAGGAGATGAAAGGATCACCAGTAGAATCTGTTTCTTCATTGCCGATGAGAATCCCTAACCGAGATAAGCATTTGCGGTCATCTAGGGATGGTAAGGATTTTCTGGATGCTGGTCGTACGAGATGCTCAGATGGAGAAGATGATGGTGGTAGCGATCGCTCTGGGACTGGTAGCAAGAAGAAGTCTGTTCTGGCCCATCATAGGCCTTCAAAGTCCCCCTTGATTGATACGTTGAACAAAGAGGCTAGTAATATGTCAGGAAAAAAGGCTAAAGCAAAGGAGAAGTCTGCTTCTGATGCCCCAAATTGCGACCTCCCAAATGGTAGTCTTGGCAATTCAGGAACTGATCATCAGCATCCTTGTAAACCATGGGGTCTAGAACAAGTTCAGAATGAAGATAGACCAACTGAAATGCGATATAGGGGTAATGAGACATATCCAGTTAAATGTGGAAAGGATTTATCTTCACAGTTGAAGGACAGGAGTGGGGGCTACTGTCCAGAAATGGGCATGGATAAGGACAAAGTTCCTTATTCCCATAATGATTTGCGAGGAAGGTCTCCTCCTCATTCGGATTTGAAGGTTAAGAATGGTAAACACAGGGTGCAGGAAAATCATAGGATCAAATCTGGAGATGGAAGAAAGGATGGTTCAGGAAAACTGTCCATTGAGAGGGGTAAAAGAGATAGTGAATCAAATTTTGTCAGGCATGAAGGTCCAGAATCTATGGTAGATAGCACTTCCAAAGAGATTATGGTTTTGTCTGCGAGGAAGAATCAGCAGCAGGATTGCAATGGTACTGCTTCAAAGAGGTCCCTTTTTCAGAAAAATGATCAATTGGAAAAAGTTTCTGGAAAAAGTACACCGGTACCATTACCAACTTCAGGAGAATTTCGAAATCAAATGCCGCATTACCCCCCTTCAGCAGGGGGTGGAAAAGGAAATGCAACTGATATTTTGCAATTAGATGCTTCAGAAAGCAATGACGCTTCAAAGGGGAAAAAGCATATTAAGAATCGTCAAAAGGAAACTCAGACCAATGGCTCAAGACATTCCACCCCCAATGGGCGGGTGCCCAATGATGCGCCAAGTCCAGCTAGAAGGGATTCCTCCAACCAGGCTGCTACCAAAGCTATGAAAGAAGCTAAAGATTTAAAACATCTTGCCGACCGTTTTAAGGTCTTTAAATTCTTATATTATCGATCTGGTTTTGGTTTTCCTGTTCTTTGTATTCTAACTCTTTTAATTTCTCAGAATTCTGGGTCCAATCTTGAGAGCATTGGGTTTTATTTCCAAGCAGCTTTGAAGTTTCTCTATGGAGCCTCTTTGCTTGAGCCGTCCAACAACGAGGCTGCCAAACATAGTGAGATTATTCAATCAATGCAAATATATAGTAGCACTGCAAAACTATGCGAGTAAGTCGAAATAGGGATGCTTGTGTTTTTGTCTCCTGCTAGTAGTTATGCAACATCTTTAAATCCTGGTTTAGGGGAAAAGAATATTTAATCCCTGGACTCTTTTTCATGTTCTTGATGAAATGCTTTATTTTGTTCGTTGGTGGCATTGGGGATATCAGTTACAGTGAGCATTAGGAGTAAAGGGAGAAACCCTTCTCCTTGCTTCTACCTCAATAGTACTCTGAATACAGGAGCAGGAGAAGTCCTTAATTATTTACTTCTGTTTCTTTGAGAAGAAGTATGTACCGAGGTTAAGAGGAGGAGCAAGACATCTTCCCAAACATTACATTAAAAGTTAAAAGGAAATTGCAAAAAGGCTTGCAATTGCCATTAATCAAAAAAGGGAGTAACTGCAAAACTATTTGCCAAATAACTCCATCTAGCAGCCAGCAGCTTGAGAGTAACCTAGTCCAGGATTTTTGTTTATATTTACTACGAACCAGAACTCCTGAACATGTGGCCTAGACTAGATCATATTTTAATCCGTAAGATGTTGGCTTTGCCAACCAAAGGTGGCCATCACTGAGTATAATTGAGCATGGAACTAGGAGTGTTAAGAAGAAAATGCAACTCATAATAATTGACAGTCAATAATTCTTTTTGGGTTGATTTTGGTTCAAATAAATTGAACTTGTTTGACTCTTCTTAGTCTGCAGTTATCTAAATAAAAAATAGTTTTCACTTTTCGTTAGCCCAAACCAATTAAAATTCATTAATTTAAGAAATGATATTTTTTACTGGGGATACAAGTATTGAGTTTATGTGTTGTTTCATTTAACTTCTTGGACTTCTTTACTCTTCATAAAACTTTACAATCAATTTAAGACTTCGAATTATTAATTTTCTTGATATAATATATGCACACACGTAACCTGAATGAATAGATGACTCAATTACTATCACAAGGTTGGGTTGGGTGCAGATTCTAACATCCCTACGTGGGATTGTTGAACCCTGCATATTGGATGTAAACCTGAAATCAAACATCCGGGACAAGGACGATCAAGTATAGGTAGAAGACTGGCCGCTGAAAAAGAGATATTCTGCCATTCTTATTGTCCATGAGCACAAAAAGTGGTGGCTGGATTCCTTTTCTGTCAATATCCTGCCTCGGTCCCAAAAGAGCAAGGAAAATTTTTTATTTTTTATTTTTTTTGAAATGAAACAATTTCTTTGATATGATGAAAAAGAGGAGGAGTACAAAAAAGAATGAAGACCCACAAGAGGGTTACAAAAAGGCTCTCCAATTTGATAACATGGAGGTGAAGCTATAAGAGTGAAAGAGGGGGAGCAATTACACCAAGTAATGACCAAAAATACAATGGATTCAAAAGTGGCATGTGGAGTGCATTCCAATGCTTGAAAGATTCGGCGGTTCTATTCAGTCCATGTAGTCCATAGAAGAGCCTGTATGAAGTGGCTCCAAAGGCTAGCTTTTTGTTTCCTAAAAGGATGGCCAGCAAGAGTCAAAGCAAGCAGGAGTGACATATATGTGGGGAGGCGACCGACCATCCAAAGAGGGATAAAATTTTGTTCCAAAGGGCTGTTGTGTAGGGGCAAGTGAGGAAAACATGCCCAATGGATTCACTGTGCTGTTTGCAAAGAGGACACCGATGTGGAGATAAGGCCACAGAAGGCATACGTCGCTGTAGTTTGTCGTGTGTAGTTAGAGCTTGTAGTCTAGTTTCCCAAAGGAAGAATTTAATCTTCTTTGGGTAGGAGTCCTTCCAAATGGCTTTGTACAAATCTGGAGGGGGAGATGATGAGTTGTTACTTTGGAGGTCTTTGATGAGAGAACTGATGGTGCATGATCCATGGGATGCCAATCTCCAAGCAATGGAGTCCCTATTCGGTGAAGGCCTCTGTGAGGAAAGGCAGTGTAGGAGAGCTGCCAGCTCAACAATCTCTGCATCCTTGAAGTTTCTATGATAGCTTAGATCCCAAGAATTGGTTCTAAATACCAGAAATCCCGAACATGACCAAGTTTCCTGGTATGTAGAGCAAAAAGGAGAGGGTAAGTGTGGCATAAAGGCTCATCATTGATCCATGTGTCTTTCCAAGACAGAGGGTTGCTCTGATTTGAGGGGGTCTTGGTTTTGGAAATTAGATGGAAATGGCTTTAGGTAAGCTAATAGTTCCACTTCGAAGTAGTTGACGAAGGATTTGCACGGTAAGGTACCCAAAGCATCTAAATTTCCAAACCTTGGCATCTGGAATACGACGTGACCAATATACAAAACACTCCACTTTCTGAAATAAAGTGTCCCACTTATTAATCTCTCATTATTCCCCTTTTCCTTTTGTGGAGCAAATTATATCAATCTTCTGGTTTCTGCTGCCGGATGGATTGCCATCATAAAACAATATTGGCAGAGATATGCATCTTATACTTTCTAAAGGAAATGTAATGATCTTTGCATCACTGGTACGTAGCCAGTTTGCTAAGATGCTTAGTGGGAAAGGTATATGCATAATAGTTTGGGCTTCAATTATGAAAGATTTTAGGAGTTCTTTTGACTGTGTTGAGAATGGTGAATACATGAAGAGGTGGAAGTCATGGTATAGTTTCTTTATAGGGATTTCTTATCCTACACTTCCCTGCAATTTTTTCTCTTCTTTTATTAGGGAAATGAGGGGGTAACGGTATGCTGCTTTTATTTTGTTTGATGCTCTGAATTTACATTCAAAGCCTAAAATTTTCAATATCTGTAGGTTTTGTGCTCATGAATATGAGAAAATCAAAGACATGGCTGCGGCTGCTTTGGCATACAAATGCATGGAAGTAGCATACATGAAGGTGATTTATTCTTCACATAACAATGCAATCAGAGATCGGCATGAGTTGCAGTCAGCTCTGCAAATGGCTCCTTCTGGTAATAAGGATGAACAGACAAAGTACATAAAGTCTTTTGTCTGAGGAAAGATATGTTGAAAAGAGAGAGTTCCCTCTCATTTGTTTATAATAATCACATTTCTGGACGCTCAGAACATTTGAAAGTTAAAACATGCTCACGCCATTTGTTAATTTTTCTGAAAGTTCCTATCTTTCATGGTTGGGTTCTCATATTTTTCACTTTATTTTTGTAAAGACCTATTTATTAATACTAAATTAAAAATGTGGAGTTGCTGAATTAGATTTTTTTTTTTTTTTTTTTTTGAGAACCGAATTAGATTTTTGTCATTAAATGGAATGAAAGTCTGCTTCCTTTTAGGTGTGGTGGTACTCACTAAAAGTGTGCAGAGGAAATTTATTTCTTTTGCTATTTTCTTTCCTGCTTAAGATTTGGTGCCATCATTTTAACGGTTTAGAACAGAAAATATACTCCAAATGATGGTTAAGAGTGTTGCGCTGTGTTTCAGAATTCAGTCTAATGTTTCATTACTAAAAAAAGAATTCGGTCTAATGCTTCAGTATAACAACAGACTAGATTTTGTTAATCATGACTATGAGTTCTTCCTCTTGTTTTAAAAGGTGTAGAAGCCTCGAATAACATTATTCATATTTGTTTTGTGATACATTTTTATCAGGGGAATCTCCATCATCTGCCTCTGATGTTGATAACTTAAATAACGCCACCACAGCCGACAAAGTTGCTCCTTCTAAGGGTGTCGGTTCAAGCCAAGCTACTGGGTCCCATGTCATTGCTCCTAAACACCGTCCCAATTTTTCACGGTTGCTTAACTATGTATGTATACTTTAGATTTTATACTGGATATTTAGATTAAATCAGAGAATCATATCTTTCTCAATGGGCTGTGCGGGCTTATAGGGTTAATGTGCACTTTTGAAGGAGGGTGGTATTAAAAATTACCACATATAGTCACTGAAAAGGAATTTCTTTTTCCTACATATCTCTTCATTTTTTATTGAACGATATTTAGCACGTTTCATTACATGCTAGAAATAGTCAATTCATTTCTTGAGCGACATAGTATGAGCATTAAGATTTCAACAACGGTAATTTACAGGCGCAGGATGTAAATTCTGCCATGGAAGCATCAAGAAAATCGCGAATTGCGTTTGCAGCTGCAAATGCAAGCTTGGGAGGAACAACCAATAGGGAGGGTATCTCTTGCATAAAAACGGCTCTTGATTTTAACTTTCATGATGTAGAAGGCCTACTGGGTCTAGTACGGATTGCAATGGAGGCTATTAGCCGTTGAAAAAACTGAGCAGACTATAGAAATGAATTTCGACTTGGGACTCATCTTGTTGGTATATTGCTTTGAGAAGCATTGATGAGGGAAGGAGAAGTGGCCAGCCTCACTACACGAAAACCCTGTTGATAGCATGGTTACAGCCTTTAGTGGATCTCTCTGTACATCGTTGTCCTGGTGCTAGGTGAATATAACACTGTTGGCAGGGTAAAACTACTTTGCCATTTATTTTAAACTTAGGACTCTAATTGAGGAAAGCATGATCCGCTGCAGAGGCTTTTGTATATGGATGTTCTTCCGAGACATGTACCTGGAATACTTGTGATCCAAGGTCATGATCCTGTCAAATGTATAAAAAGAACTGGAGATCATTGTGGGAGAATTTTGAGTTCTGATGCTGGAGCCTGTAGGGGCTCCGTTTTCCACAGAAGGAGTTCTTGTTTGTCTGACGTATTGATTCGAAGACACCTTAATGTTCGTTTCTTGATTTGTGTGTCATTCTTGAACTCGGGTCATGCTAATCTAAAAGGACGATACATGCAAGTATCCGGTGATCTTTGTAATCCTTCTGCAATCAGTTTTTGTGTTTGCATGCCAGGGAAGGGGGTGAAGAAAGGTTATGAACTTGGTAATATAATCAACCACATTAATCTTATTTACTTTTTGCTTCATATTCAGATGCTGATTTTGTTTTTCTGCCTATTGCAGGTTTTTTTTTTCCTGTTATGTTATGGAGTGGAATAAATAAATAATATGATACATTGTAATAATAGCGTCAAGTACGTGCGTATTACTCCCAGCACCGATGTCGTTTGAGTTAATTTACTCCAGGTTTGTAGAGCTGTGGACACTTTGATTTTGTTTTTCTTTTATGTTGGCTTCAAAAGTGTATATCTTCTTTTTCATTGTTGTTTGGCAGTTTCTGTACATTTCCATGCACAAGTTATTGAACTCGGTAGAATGCAAAAAGTTCTTTTCTAGAGAAGAATGGAAAAAAGTGATGGGGACGAGGGGAGCTTATGAAGTTATCATCCTACACAATGAGCTGGAACATGCAGTAATCATGGTAATTTTATCTTTCTTACTAATTCATGTTGATGCTTAAGCTTCTTGCTTTTATCAATATATTGGTTCAAATAACTCCCTTAACTTCGTGTCTATTTATTTCTAGTACTTTAAAAAGTTTCTAATTGGCCCCTCAACCATTAGGACTGTCTATTTGGGCCCTCAATAGTTCCTAACAGTCCCTCCCTCTTTCTTACATTTAGCTGGAAGTTCATGGTTCAATTCTGTAATAGGCACGTTTTTTGTTTGAGTTTTTTTCCCTAAGTTACTAGACGCTTTAGGATATTTTTGAATTTCTTTTGGTTTGAAAGTTGGAACAACAAAAAAGTTAATGATTCTCTCTGTCAGGGCTTGCAAAAATTTGGGGCCGGGGGGTATCCACCAGGATAAAAGAACTGCACTCGGAATCTCTTGGAAATTCTTTTTTCGCTGAAAGTTCAGTTAGAGGAAAGAGGAAGGATTGTTTCTTCTATCTCTATTCAACTGGTCACAATTTTACGGATAGCTGAGTGTCTTCAGAGGCTGTTAAACGGTCTGAGAACCGATATGTTTTTTGAAGAAACTAGGTGTGATGACTCTTATGGTTAGAGAGAACCAAAAATAAGGGGGTGGGTGTGTGTGTTGGGGAAATTGCAAAATCTGCAAAATTACAAATGGGTAAATGAAACCTCTTTGCGTACCCGAAGGACTTTTTGCGTACATGGAGGGTGGAAAGATTTTTTTTTAACTTTCCAAGAACTTTTGTGTACGTTAGATCTGGACTAAAGAATAAGAAGTCTTAGAAACTAAAGAGGAATTGAAGCCTCCAAAGCCCTTAAAGAGAATTAACCTTGTCCTAAATAACCATACCTTAAGATTCGTCTATACTGTTGGCTGTTGAAGCTGGAGCTTGAAAAATTGAAAGGTAGTAGAAGTACTAGTAGGAAGGATTTGTTAGGGCAAAATGAGGAGAAATTTAAAAACAATAACTTGATTAATCCAAAACCTAATCAAACCCAATAGAAGTATTTTTTTGGACAATTTTGTTCCTCTGTGGTGCTCAAGGGGTGATGAACCATTGTATTCTAGTATAGGACAAATTACTAACCTATGAATGCATTAACAAACATTAGTATTTGAGCAATCGTAGCGAGAACAAAAGAGGAGAAGGTTGAGAGAGGATTTTTTCTATGTTCAATACTGGAAAAGAACCACCTATTGCCATTCAAATAGTTACATATTTACCTAGAGTTATACCTTTCGTAAAGGACATATTTATCCTTTCATATAGAGCAACCCTCCCACAAAAGCTGTGGCTCTATTTTTTTTTTATGGAAAAAATTTTATTCACAAATTCCAATGGGATTACCTCAAACTCCATATAATCAACACCCTCGAGAGATTTTAGACAGCAGTTGCTCTTCTCTTTGGAAGTTTTGTTGTGTCCACCTTTCTATGAAAAAGGAAGAGCTTTTATGCAATTCGGTTTCTTTTGTTCTAAACGATATTTGGCGGGAGAGAAATAGGAGGACGCTTTTAGTGGTAGAAAGTTCTTGGGATGAGGTGTGTGAAATTTGACTATGTTTAATGGTTCCCTTCCCTTGAACTAACAATACGATTCTTTCTTTTAGGAATCCGGTGTATAAATATGTAATTCTCTGTAATCTACTTTGGCTGCAGTCTTTTCGGGCGGCTTTTGTTTTTCAATAAAATAGTTCAAATTATTAGTTTGGTTAGTAACTATCAAGTTCATAACTTTTAGAGTTGTGTCCGTTGGCCATCATACTTGTATTAGTTTTAGTGGGTCTTTGAACTTTCAATTGGGAGTCGGGAGTAACTGATGTATCAAATGAACAATGTAGCGGAAGTGACTGTACACGAAAAACGTTTCATTTGCGTGTATATAAGGTCGGTTATTTGGTAGTGCTGATTGATATCTCTCAATGCAGGTTGCAGGTTTTTGTTGTCGTTGGAGATGGCTGTACTTAGCAGCAGGCTTTTCACTGCCCTTTTTTCTCTCTATGTTTGTGTAGTTAGTTGTTCTAACTTCTAACAAAATAAAAGATATGATGGCCATTGAGGGTTGAATGTAAACTCCCTCC
>NW_019104489.1:532199-573975 GCF_001995035.1 Momordica charantia
AGAAAAGAAAAGAACACACAAAATGAAGCATATTATTGGTCCCTTGCAAAATTTGTACGCACCAATTGCATAAATGGTGCAGCCTGTTGTTTCCCTCGAGAAGGACGAGGAGAGCACGTCTTGCTGCAGTCTAGCGCTGGCGATTGGTGCTTGAACTTCGATAGCTTTCAGTTGTCTCCAGAGCACAAGGAGAGGAAACTACTACCTTGTGGTCTCCATGATTGCCTTGGCTAGTGTTTTGAGTCCTGAAGATTACGTGGCTGAGTACTATCAACAGCGGGTAGAAATGCTTGAGAGATTTAATGAGATGCTGGAATGTTGAAGGAAGAACGTGAAAAGTTAGCTAAGAGTGAAACATTTGCATCAGAATATCAAATGTTGTCAATATGGTTTTGTTTGCAGCTAAAGCTATGCATCTGTCAGAAGTGGATCCCTAGCTATAATTTCATTCACACTGGATTCCCTTCTTGTTCTTTTATCTGCTTTCATCCTATGGTTTCTGCATTTTCCATGCAAACACCAAACTCGTACTAGTATCCCGTTGGGAAAGAACGTATGCAGCTTTTGGGTATTCTTGTTTTTGCCTCTGTCATGGCAACTCTTGGATTACAGATAATTTTGGAGTCAACTCAAACTCTATTATCAGATGATATTGATTTCAAGTTAACCAAGGAGCAAGAGTGACGGGTTGTGGTATTTTGCTTTCAGTTACTTTGGTGAAAATTTGAAATTACTCTTTGTTGTTCATTGCAATTACTCTTTGTTGTTTATTGCTGCCTGCGCTTTCACCAATGAGATAATCAAAGTGTATGCACAAGATCATTTCTTTGATGTGGTCACCAATGCTATCAGCCTTGTCCCCGCACTCCTCGCCAATTATATAAATGGCTGGATGGACCCTCTTGGAGCAATTATTTAGCTTTATACACCATTATCACCTTGTCGATGATAGTATTGGAAAACGTGAACTCCCTTGTCGGAAGATCAGTTGCCCCCGAGTATCTGCTGAAACTGACCTACCTATGTTGGAACCATCACAAGGCCATCAGATGCTTGACACAGTCCGACATTTGGGTCTCACTACTTTGTCAAGGTCGACATTGTTCTGCCTGGAGACATGCCACTGGAAGAGGCCCACAACATTGGCTAGTCGTTGCAGGAAAATTTCGAGCTCCTACCACAGATTGAGAGGGCCTTTGTTTCATCACGATTACAAGTACAAGCATAAACCAGAGCATGCACAAGCACACTCTTAGAACAAGGCTAAACATGGTGCATTCTTCAACTCTACATTCCGCATGTTCATTTGTGTGGTATAGTGTAGTTAAGTAAAACTACAACAAGATCAATTTCAGTCTTCTAATTGCCTTATTCTATTTGAATGCTGTGGAATTTCAAGAGAACCTAGCAACTGTGTAGAAAAAAGGAATACCCTTCCAATTTACAACTTGACCAGTTTGATGAAACCCTATGCTTCCAATTGTACCAAGAAAAATTATGCACCGAGAAAAATTATGCACAGGACTATTACGATGGTTGCAAGGACCTCACCAGCTGACAACTATGAGATCACACGGAGATCTATTAGGCAAATAGTGGGCAAAATGATCGATGTAGTTAAAATTCCAAAAGGATGCATAGAGTCTAACTGGATACCACCCTCACTCAACGATGCTTCAAGAATAATTTGGTTAGACCGTCTCCTACCTAGATAAATTCATCACAATAACTATATAATTCCACATATAAAATGATGGAGACAAAAAGATGTCCAAATTTTCCATTGGCAGCTTCTCCTAATTCTGGGTATGTTCGACTCCCTCTCTCTTCTTGAAGCAGTACCTCATAAGTGAGACTGTATAACAACACACAATGGCAGAAAAACTAGTACTCCCAAATTAGCCCACCCAGCTTCTTTTATAGTATATGGTGTAGAGAGAAGTCCTACTCCAGCGAATACATTAATTCCATTGAAGATAGTTTGTGTGAAGCTACAACCGTGACCAATAGGTAATTCACCGGTCAGTTGCTTAGAAAAGGAGGCTCTCTCTAACCTTAATGATTGCGTTCTTGAGATCTTATCCAAATCCTCATTTTGACCAGCTCCACCAAAATAAGATAATAAAGAAGCCTTTGCGTCCATGTCTAGACTACTTGTACTATGATTCTGAAAGCTTGGTTGCAATAAACTTGGACTACAAAACATTCCAAAATTTTGTGAAGCTATGATTATATAAGAATCTGTTGTCTCTCAATAAGGCCATTGTTGAGAAGTAAAGGTGGAGCTCCAACCTTCGAGGCCGTTCGCAGCGTCATCTCTACCGTTGTAACAGCTGTTGCTATGATTTTTCGTGTTTTTTCTGAGCTTAATGTCGTTGTCGCCACAGTCATTATGGTCGACAAAGAACTCAGAATCAGGATCGCTTCGCTTCTCGGCCATAGTCAAAGGAGGGAAGTGGAAGGTGCAGGCGGGAATTTTGGAATTGTCCCTAAACTGGTCATTTATTCTGAGGCAATCAATATTGACCCTAAGTATTGGTTGCCTCGAAATATAAGAGCAATGGTTGGCTCGATATGTCGGTTGTCTTTACATATTGGTTGCCTCAAAATAAACGAGCAATGGTTTGGTCAATATGTCAAATGGTTGGCTCGATAGTGTGTTAGTCGAAGGAGATTCCAACTTTAAATTCTTTCACGGGCATGTTAGTGCCAGAGCTAAAAAGAATTTGATCACTGAAATCCAAAATGTGGATGGAGGGAGTCTTCCAGAGGAAGATGAGATTATTGAGGAATTCATATCTTTTTTTTAATAAGTTGTATTCCAAGAACAAGGGTAGAAGATTTCGCCCTCAAATCTTGATTGGAAGCCTATCTCACAAGATTTCAGCCAAAATTTGGAAACTCCCTTTGCTGAAGAAGAGATAAAAGAGGTAGTGAACGAGTTGGGAGCAAATAAGTATCTTGGCCCGGATGGGTTCATAGGAGAATTTTTTACAAAGAAAGGAACATCATCAAAGAAGACATATTTGAGGTGTTCTAAGACTTTTTCAAAGAGGCATCCTAAACTCATGTGTGAATGAATCTTACTTGTGCCTTATCCCAAAGAAAGCTTCAAGGTTGCTCAGACCTATTAGCTTAGTCACAAGCATTTACAAGTTGGTGGCTGAAGTTCTGGCTAGAAGATTAAAAGAGGTGATGACATGACAATCAATCAGTACCAAGCGACTTTTGTCCAAGGAAGGCAGATCCTGGACCCCATTTTTATTGCTAATTACTTAGTAGATGAGTACTTGATAAAGAAGAAAAGAGGGTGGGTCCTCAAGTTAGACTTTGAGAAGGCATGCGATATGATTGATTGGGATTTCCTCAAAGTACTTTATAAAAAAGGTTTCGGGAAAAAATAGATTTCATGGATAAATGTTTGTGTATCAGATACTTCATTTTCAATACTAACTAATGGAAGGCCAAGAGGAAAGTTTAAAGAGGCCTTGGCAAGGAGGTCCCCTGGCACCGTTTCTGTTTGTTCTAGTTGCTAACGTGTTAAGTAGAATGTTGGAAAAAGGAATCAGTGAAGGGTGTTTGAGAGGCTTTAAAGTGGTGGCCCATGAAACACATGTTAACCATCTCCAGTTTGCAAACGACATGTTGATCTTTCAGCAGATAAGGGGGAGATGCTTGCCAACCTTAAGGAGATGATATCTTGTTTTAAGGTAATTTCAGGCATGAAAAATTAATTTGGAAAAATCCGTGGTGACTGGGCTGAATGTGTAAGAAGAGGAAGGTTAGTCCATGGCTTTGAGGTGAGGCTGCAAGGTTGGCCCTGGGCCTTTATCTTATGTTGGCATGCCTCTGGCCTGGGTGGAAGACCTAAAACTCTGTTGTTTTTTGGGAGTTTGTGGTGGAGAAGGTTGCTAGGAAATTGGCTAGCTGGAAATCCACTCTTCTCTCTAGAGGGGGGAGATTGACATTAATAAATTCAGTACTCACTAGCATCCCGCTCTATTATTTGTCACTTTCTAAATCCCTTGTTCAAATCATTAAATGGTTGGAGAGGATTATTAGAGGTTTTTTTCTGGAGAGGGGGAGAGGAAGGAGGAGGCCGAACCCGATCTGCTAGGAAGTGGCTATGTTCCCGACCAGCTTAGGAGGAGAAGGGGTGGGGAGCTTGGAGGTTAAAAACACTGCCATATTAACTAAGTGGGGCAGGAGAGTCTTGATGGAAAAGGAAGTGCTTTGGAGAGAAGTAATTGCCAGTAATTACTGTCTCCTCCCTTAAAGAATGATGGCTGGTTTTTAAAAGAGGGATCAATTCCAAAGGGCCGGCCATGGGTTAACGTTAGCCGGTGCAGATGAGATCGTTTCTCATTTCCAAGATTGGGAAGACTGCAGTTCCTTTGGGTTTTGATGTTGAAGATAACAACTTCAAGGTTTGTATTTTTTTATTAAAATTTATGGAAGGTAGAGTTTAGCTATTAGATGAAGGTATCAACTATTTAAGGCCAAATAATTTGAATCTTTATAGAATCATCCGTAGCTTACCAAACTGTTTTTTGACTTAAAATGTATATCTTGTCTATCATAGATGAAGCTCCAAGGGGGAAAAATTGAACGTAAAGGTCATTTATCAGTGGCAACAGAGGTGCTCCTATTCACTTTGCCCCATCGTCTTCTTAATGCCTGTCAAGTAAACAAATAATGGGAAACGATATTAGTTGTCTTAAAAAGTCTCCAGATTTTTCAGGTTGCTCCTTCATTGTACATGGTTGAGCTTCGCAAAGCTGGGGCGATATTTTAGAAATTCACAAGGTACGAATGAATACATTATACATTTATAGCATCTACGAAATAAAAAATGCACATCGGTTTGACGATTGAAATACATATTTGAGAAAGAGATTCTATATTCAGCTCTATCTTTGTTCTTCCTTTAATATTGTGTCAACTTACATTTCTATGCTTCTCTAACAGTCAATGAATGATGCTCTAGATGATAATTTAGGTACCCTGCTATGTTTTAAGTTAATTTCTTGCTATACATAATCATCTGTTAGTTACAAAGTTCTATCAGCATTATCCTGTTATATTCTTAGCTCTATAATAACCCCTCAGCTGGATTGAAAAATATTGTATGGAGACGAGGTGGAGTAGGAAACCGATGGTAAGCATGTTGCTTTGCTCTCATTAAGTTAAATGAAAGAATATATACAGAGAATACCAAAAGAAAATCCAGTGAACAAAATGAGCAAAAATAGACTAACATGGATTTTTTACTTTTGATTCCCTAGGTACTGGTTGTTGAAAACTCTAGGTTATAGCTTTTGAGTGCATATGTTGTTGAATTGACTATCAGCTCAATAAGAACGATATAATTCAAGTCTCTACTATTTGGAGATAGGTAAGATAATTCAAGTCTCTACTATTTGGAGATAGGTAAGATAACTTTAGCTTACTTTTTAATTGTTGTACCTTTAGGTTTGCATCATGTACAGGTAAGAAGCAAGCTATAATTAGTTATCAATAACTTCCAGGTACATGCTTACTAGCCAAGGGTGTGTGCATTGCATTAGTTTTGCTCCATTTTTCTTTTTTCCTTTTTTTTTTTTGGGAAGAAACATGCATGTAATTCTATTTCAGGTCTTTGGGTCAAACATTGATGGATGATGCTAGAAAGAGTCATTATCATATGATTTTTTCAAGGCTCCAGACTCACCCGAAATCTAGCAGTGGAAGGGAGGGTCGTGTTGGAAAAGGACATCAATGTTTGTTTCTCTCTCTTTACTCACCATAGCCAATACGTACATAAGGGTTTATTTACAGGTGGTGAAGGTGAATGTGAAAAGAAAAGTTGTTATCTTCCATCTACCTCTCTCAATCTTCTTCCCCCTTCAACTTCACGTACTCTTTCTCGATCCCTCTCATTTTTTGAAGTTTAATTAATGTATGATTACTTTTTAGGTAAATAAAAGAACCAAATCCAAACTCACCCAAAATATAGCTATGGAAGAGAGGGTCAGACTAGGAAAGAACATAAGGGTTTGTTTCTCTCTCTCTACTTGCACTTTCTCCCTCACTCACCGATAAAAATGCATTTTGCAGGGATGAAAAATACTAAAATAGAATACATAAAGCAAATACGTACAGAAGTTGAAGAGAAAGGAAGTTGTAATCCTTCCATCTCTCTCTCGACTTCAGGTACTCTTTCTCAATCCCTCTCTCTTTTTCTTAAGTTTTATTGTTGTATGATTATTTTTTAGGTAAATAAAAGAACCAATCCAGACATCCAAAATATAATTGTAGAAGGGAGGGTCAGGCTAGGAAAGGACATCAAGGTTTGTTTCTCTCTCTCTACTCACCCTTTCTCCCTCTCTCATTGATAAAAATACATTTTGTAAGAATGAAAAACAGAATAGATGTAGTAAATATGCACAGAAGTTGAAAAGAAAGGAAGTTGTAATCCTTTCATCTCTCTCTTTCTCAATCTTCTTCTTCTCTCAACTTTAGGTACTCTTTCTCAAACCCTATCTCTTTTCTTTATGTTTAATTGTTGCATGATTGTTTTTAGGTAAATAAAAGAACCAACTCCAAAGTCCAGACTCACCCAAAATATAGCTATGGAAGGGAGGTTCAGGCTAAGAAAGAACATCAAGGTTTGTTCTCTCTCTCTACTTGCACTTTCTCCCTCTCTCACTAATAAAAAAGCATTTCGTAGGCATGGAAAATGCAATACGTATAGCAAATACGTATAAAAGTTGAAAAGAAAGAAAGTTGTAATCCTTCCATATCTATCTCTCGGTCTTCTTCCTCTCTTGACTTCAGGTACTATTTCTCAATCCCTCTCTATTTTCTTCATGTTTAATTGTTGTATGATTATATTTTAGGTCAATAAAAGAACCAATCGAGACTCACCCATAATATAGTTAGTTATGGAAGGAAAGGTCAGGCTAGGAAAGGACATCAAAGTTTTTTTTTTCTCTCTACTCACTCTTTCTCCCTCTCTCACCGATAAAAATGCATTTTGGTAGGGATGGAAACAAAATAAATATAACAAATACGTACAGAAGTTGAAGAGAAAGGAAGTTGTAATCCTTCCATCTCTCTCTCTCTCGATCTTCTTTTTCACTCGACTTTTAGGTACTCTTTCTCAATCTCTCTTCTTTTTTTCAAGTATAATTCTTGTATGATTTTATTTTTATGTAAATAAAAGGACCAATCAAGACTCATCCAAAATATAGCTATGGGAAAAAGGTCAAACTAGGAAAGGACATCAAGAGTTGTTTCTCTCCCTCTAGTCACTCTTTCTCCCTCGTGATAAAAATTAATTTTGTAGGGATGGAAATTAGAATACATATATCTAATACGTGCAGAAGTTGAAAAGAAAGGAAGTTGTATTCCTTCCATTTCTCTCTCTCGATCTTCTTCCTCTATCTACTTCAGGTACTCTTTCGCAATCTCTTTTCTTCAAGTTTAATTGTTGTATGATTATTTTTTTGGTAAATAAAAGAACCAATTCAGACTCACCCAAAATATAGCTATGGAAGAGAGGGTCATGCTAGGAAAGGACATCGAGGTTTGTTTCTCTCTTTACTCACTCTTTCTCACTCTCTCGCAAATAAAAATGTGTTTTGTAGGGATGGAAAACAGAATACATATGGAAAATACATACAAAAGTTGAAAAGAAAAGGGAAGTTATAATCACTTCCATCTCTCTCTCTCAACTGGGTACTAATTTTTCTAAATCCCTCTCTTTTCTTCTTGTTTAATTGTTGAATGATTGTTCAAAAAAATAAATTTCAATTGTTGTATGATTATTTTTTACGTAAATAAAGAAACCAATTCAGACTTACCCAAAATAGCTATATATGGAAGGGAGAGTAAGCTAGGAAAAGACATCTAGGGTTGTTTCTCTCTCTAGACTCACTCGTTTTCCCTCTCCCACTGATAAAAATACATTTTGTAGTGATTGAAAACAAAATACATATAGCAAATACGTACAGAAGTTTAAAAGAAAGGAACTTGTATCCTTCCATCTTTCTCTCGACTTCAGGTACTCTTTCCCAATCTCTCTATGATTTCTTTAAGTTTAATTGTTGTATGATTATTTTTTATATAAATAAAAGAACCAATCTAGACTCACTTAAAATATAGCTGTAGAAGCGAAGGTCAGGCTAGGAAAGGACATCAAGGTTTCTTTTTCTCTCTTTACCCACTCTTTCTCCCCCTCTCATTGATAAAAATGCATTTTGTAGGGAAGGAAAACTAAAAATGAATTTTCTCCCTCTCTCATTGATAAAAAATAAAAGGTATTTAGTTTTCCTTTCATATTTACCTTAACACATCAGCTGGAACTTTTGAATTCTATGGTGATTCAACATGTTTAAAAAGATCTAATATGTTTAAGAAGATGATGGAGATGGTCTAGTTTATAGAAGATAAATGAGCCCAACCCAACACAAACAATCAAGTAAGTAAGTTTAAGAAAGTTGGCGGGTTTGACCATATTGTAACTCCTCTTTGAATATAAATAATAGAAGTTAGTTTTAACATGTTGCCTAAAAATGATGGTTGTCACAAGATAATTGTTTCCTCGATATGACGATTGTCCCAATCGGTTGCCTTAAAGTGACAATTGCTCCAAAAAAATATGGTTGTCTTAAAATTTTGATTTCTTCGAAATAAATGATCAATGGTTGCCTTAATATGTTGCTTGTCAGTCGTCCCATGGTATTAATTGCCTTAAAATATAGGATTAGTAGTTGTCTCAATATGTCGATTGTCCCTAAATATTGGTTCTTCTAAATGATCAACGGTTGCCTTGATTTGTCAATTGTTCCTAACTATTGGTTGCCTCAAAATAAAGCACCAATGATTGTCACAATTTGTTGGTTGTCCCTAAATATTGGTTGACCTTGAAATATATGACTAATAGTTGCCTCAAAATTTTTTTGATTTCGAAATGATGGTCGTCCAAAAATGTTTGTTGCTCGAAATGATGATTGTCTCAAAATATTTGTTGCCTTGATGTGATAGCTATCTGAAAAAGAATGGATTGTTTGATATTTTGGTTGGCTTGAAATAGGTAATAATAGTTACTTCTTTGTTAGTCCTTTTTTTCGAAACTAATATACTCTCGAAGGGAACCCATTAGGTCTCAGTAAAGATCCTTGATCCCTTTTTCAAGTACATTTCTAACATTCACTCAAACTATTCGTATAAATGTGCTCTTTTTAAGCAACCAATTCATGGCAAATAAGCTGCAATATTATGACAACTAGTTCCAACTATTACTTTCTTGTTAGCTTTTATTGTGCTATACTTGCATCCTTAATTTTGTTAGTATAGTTTCCCCCGTAAGATACCCATTGGGCTGAAGCAAGTTTTGACATATTTCTCACGGTACAATTTTAGCATTCGCCCAAATAACTCATGTATGTGCATTTCTAGCCACATGTGTAGACCTAACTAAACAGTATGAAGAAGATTCAAGAGTATCCAGCCCATTTTCTTGAGAAGGCAATAAATAATCCCTCTTTGAATACCTCGAGCCTAAAATCGTCGGGTAATTAGCAAGGAACTATTCATAAAATTTTTAGAAAGGGTAGCATACTTCTACACCTTGAAAACATGTTGGTAGACATCTACCATCTGCGATGTACCTTCCTCAAAATAGTTGCTTTAATATGTTGCTTGTCCCTTAGCATTGGTTGCCTTGATACGTCGATTGTCCCTAAATATTGGTTCCTCTAAATGTAGGACCAATGGGTGCCTTGATTTGTCAGTTGTCCCTAAATATCGGTTGCCTTGAGATAAAACACCAATGATTGTCACAATATGTTGGTTTTGTCTCATTGTCGAGATTACAATCATTCGATTCCACCCCTACTTGTTCCTAAATATTGGTTGACCTTGAAATATATGACCAATAGTTGCCTCAAAATTTTTGTGATCTCGAAATGATGGTTGTCTCACAATAGTTTCTTTAATATGTTGCTTGTCTCTTAGTATTGGTTGCCTTAATGTGTCAATTGTCCCTGAATATTGGTTCCTCTAAATGTAGGACCAATGGTTGCCTTGATTTGTCGGCTGTCCCTAAAAATTGACTATCTCAAGATAGAGCACCAATGGTTGTCACGATATGTTGGCTTTGTCTCATTGTCAAGATCACAATCATTCGATTTTGTCCCTTCTTGTCCCTAAATATTGGTTGACCTTGAATAGTTACCTTAAAATTTTTGTGATCTCGTAATGATGGTTGTCCAAAAATATTTGTTGCTTCGAAATGATGGTTGTCTCAAAATAGTTGCCTTAATGTGTTGCATGCCTTTTAATATTGGTTGCCTTAATATGTCGATTGTCCCTAAATATTGGTTCTTCTTGTAGGACTAATGGCTGCCTTGATTTGTCGGTTGTTTAAACACGGTTGCCTTGAGATAAAACATCAATGATTGTCATCATACGTTGGCTTTGTCTCATTGTCGAGATTGCAATCATTCGATTCTGCCCCTTGTCCCTAAATATTGGTTAACTTGAAATATATGATCAATAGTTTCCTCAAAATTCTTGTGATCTCGAAATGATGGTTGTCTAAAAATGTTTGTTGATTCGAAATGATGGTCGTCTCAAAATAGTTGTCTTAATATGTTGCTCGCCCGTTAGTATTGGTTGCCTTAAAATATAGGGTTAATGGTTGCCTTAATATGTCGATTGTTCCTAAATAATGGTTCCTCTAAATTCAGGACCAATGGTTGACTTGATCTGTCGGTTGTCCTTAACTATTGGTTGCCTCGAGATAAAGCACCAATGATTGTCACGATATGTTGGCTATTCTTTGAAATATATGACCAATAGTTGCCTCAAATTTTTTGTGATCTCGAAATGATGGTTGTCCAAAAATGTTTGTTGCTTTGAAAGGATGGTTTTCTTAAAATACTTGTTGCCTTTATGTTCTAGTAACCTAAAAAAGAATGGTTGTTGGTTCGATATTTTGGTTGGTCTGAAATAAGTACTAATAGTTACTTCTTTGTTTGTCTTTTTCTTTTCGAAACTAACATCCTTTAGTTATTGGTTAAGCATCGGTTAGTTTAACTTTTTTTGAAGGGAACCATTAGGCCCGTAAAGATCATTGATCCCTTTTTCGAGGACAAATTCTAACATTCACTCAAACTATTCGTATAAATGTGTACTGTTTTTAAGCTACCGATTTATGGCAAATAAACCACATTATTGTCGCAACTAGTTCCAACAATTACTTTTTGTTAGTATAGCTTCCCTCGTCAGATACCATTATGGCTTGTTAAGCAACTTTTGACCTATTTTTCATAGTACTCTTTTAGCATTCACCCAAATAACTCATGTTTGTGTATTTCTAGCCACCTTTTCTTTTATAGCATATGTCTAGACCCAACTAAACATCGTGAAGAAATTGAAGACTACCCAGTCTATTTTCTTGAAAAGGCAATAAATAATCTTTCTTCGGATACCTCGAGCCTAAAATCCCATGATGGCCATGATGACCACCTACGTTGGAATTAGTAATTCCTTTGTGTTTTTCGACACCAAATGTTGTAGGGTCAGGCGGTTGCTCCGTTAAATTAGTCAAGGTGCGCGTAAACTGGCCCGGATACTCACGAATATAAAAAAAATTACTTAGACTGATAATGATGAACTGTAGATGGTAATACAGTTGGCCTAGAGTCGAGATTCTACTGCAGCTGTCCGAGCTGGTTGGCTATAGTATTTCCAAACAGTAAGTTCACTCAGCTGCATACATTCAATTTGGAGCACAACACCAGCTCTTGACTGCAATAATTTGGTGGTACAAGATAGTCTGTGCTTCACATTTTTCCTAATTTGATCCTTTGTTGCATGCTTGTCCACTCTGCACATCAAACACCACAGTTCATATGAAGATTAGCTTTGTGTTGTAGAATTTTTGTTGGTACCATTTGTTTCATGATACTTTTGCATACTTGTGGACATAATAATGTGCAAATAATTGATACTATGTAAATAAATGTTAAATTAGGTCCTTTTTTTTGTTTATAGATTTACAATATTTATCTTGAGGATGGTGATTGAGGATAGGAGAACGAAGTATTTTGTACCAGAAGGTGGAGGGAATTCATCTTTTGATTTGAATGTAATCTTATTGTCATTATTAGATGTAATTGAGATGTACGATGATTTGTTTTTATTATCTTTTCTTCAAGTATTGCTTTTGTCTCGGTGTTTACTCTAATTGCAGCTCTATTTTTTATATTATTATTATTGTTATTTTATTATTTTAATTATTATTTGATAGATCAAAGGTATGTTTGAGATTGCATTTGATTGTAGTAAACTTGCCTTTTAATTGTTGAATGCATATTTATGTAAGATGTTTATGCTAGATTGTTCTTTACCAAAAGAAATTGTTATTAGGTAAACGTTAATCATTTAGGAAGCCTTTTGAATTAGATTAAAAATGTTTAAAATACTTAGAACTAGATGACTAAGTCTTGGATCTCTTACAATTTACTTTTCACTAAAAGTAGGAATTGGGGATTTATTTATTTGGAAAATAAAACAATTTACCACGATAAAGGTTAAAAAATATTTTTAGTCCCTCTACTTCACTAAAATAATAATCTAGTCTCTAAACTTTAGTTTGTAATGATTTAGTCCATGTACTTTCAAATTGATAACAATTTAGTCCATTAACTTTAATATGTAACAATTTAGTCCTTATAATTTAAAGTTGGTAACGATTTAGTTCTTATCGTGAAATTCGTTTTGTTATTCTTATATGTATGGATTGATAAACTAAAGAGGGACCAAATATGATTATCAATTAGAAATATTAAATTGTTATATGATAAAATTTGACACTTAATTTTAATTAAAAAGTTTACAATAAGGACTAAATTGTTACAAATTTTAAATAACAGGAACTAAATTGTCACTTTAGTGAAAGTGCAGGGACCAAATGTGTTTTTTAACCTTAATTTAATTTATACATTTAATTAGTAGTTCGGCCCATCCTTGAGTGATTTTTAAGCTTGGCCCAATACTCTACATAAAGAGCACGTATAGATTACGTGCCACCATAGCCCTCTACATAAAGAGCTCGTATGCTTACATTTTACACTCCGTCATAACATATATACAAAAGCGCGAACCATCGTCATTCTTGTTAACGTTTTCGTTTATTGCTCTTGTTTATTTATTTTATTTATGTTAGAATATGTTTGATCACATAAATGACCAAACCCGCGAACACTGGCTCAGACTGGAAGATGACCTGGAGACGAGCTAGAGGGGGACCTACAAGACAGAAAATACTCTGACGCCTAAGTCAAGAAGAATCCGAGTAGTATTTAGAGAAAATTACTGTATACGCGTACTTGAAATTAGAGTAAATGATATCTATATATAAGTGGGGACTTCGACAAGGTTCCCGACAAGGCCTCAACGACTCTTTAAAGTTGTCGTGAATCACGACGTGCTATCACGGAGTATGTCAGAATATAAGACCGAGTCGAGTAGAACCAGGTTGGTGTGACCATAGAATGGGAACAGTACCAAAAGAATCTTGATAGGCTCAGTCTTTGATGACGTCGGCTCTCTATCAAAGTTTAATACCAAGGCAAGTACACTTGGCCTTGGGATGGGCCATGTGTGTTTGTTAATCCAATCGAGATATGCCATGCGTGACGCTGAAAATCACCTCCAACAGAATAAATTGGAAACGGGAACGAGAAACAAAAAGTGAGAAACAAGAAACATAACTGTCCAATACTTAAACTTATAAATAAAATTCAAAGTGAGAAACAAGAAAATAGGGATTTGTTTGATAACGTTTCCATTTATTGTTTCTCGTTTCTAATTTTCTTAAAAAATCTAGCGTTTTTTTGGACAATTCCCAAAATTGTATATAAATTTTAGGAACAACTAAAACAAATTTCTTATTTTGTTTTCATTTCCAATTTGCTCAAAAACATAAGTAAAAAAGATTATTTTATCATATTTAAATTCATGTACGTTGGAACATGTAATTCAATTTTTTTATTGAAAATAAAAAAAATAAAAACAAGAAACAATAGCGTTAAGCTCTAGACTAACTTTAGAACTTCCCATGTCAAGATATTGAATTTAACCTAAAACTAAAACCTAGGTTTTTAAAAGATTTTGACTCATGAAATTGGATCTGGACAAAAAAAAGGGCGCGAAAATATGTACAAGCGTGTGGGTAGTTCCCACGTGTGAGATTTTGGGCTGTAATTTGCTGCTCCGTTAGTATAGTAAGCATTCGCAATCCTCTCTCTCTCTCTCGATCAGCTCTCTTATTACCAAACGCTTTCTTACCCCGTTTCGTTCCAGGCCCTAATTTATTGCCTCAAGCGCCAGTTTATCCTTCGCTCCGTGGTTTTTAATGCTTATTTTTGTTGAATTTCGATTCAGAAATCCGGGCTTTCAGGTCGAAAATGGAGGTTTTGAAGGATGATTTCTCCAATTTGGAGATTGGGACTTCCGTCGAGTCGTTCCAGAACTTCTTGGACTCGCAAAAGGATCTTTTCCGCTCCCAGGTCGATCAGTTGCAGAGAATTGTCGTCACCCAGTGCAGACTCACTGGCGTTAACCCGCTCTCTCAAGAGATGGTGCGTTTTTTGTTTATATTCAATTTAACCTTGAAATTTGATGCAGTTTACAGGGACGCCGAATGGTTTTTTTTTTTTTTTGGCGGGTATAATGATTATGAAATCTTGTATATTTCTGTCTGTGCAATCGTAGTTTTTTCGTGCAACGAAATAGAAAAGTGAATTTTGGAGTAGATTGAGAAGTTTAGTTGTATGTGTTGTGTTTTCAACTTAAGGTTTATTGACTCCTATACGCTCGTACTTTCTGGGATATACGTAATTGGTCACGTTCGTCCTAGCCAAAGAATGGCATGTATGTCTATGTTTGATTTGTTATTGGTTTCTAACTCATCAGTTATCAGGTGATGTTAACAATTTATGGTGACATGATGGATAGGAGGGTTTGTTGGCAAGTTTTCAGAATATTAGCCAAATAGTTGAGTGCGCGGACACTGTTTATTGAATCTGTATGAGTATTATGTATTTTCTATAGAAGATGGGATTTTTGAAGCGCTCTCCCGTTGGTGGTTGAAAGGAAAAGCTAAGCTTCCTCTGGAAGTGTGACATTAAAGCTTTTTTATGGCCTCTTTGGTTAGCAAAGAGTCTTTCAAGACAATGGGAATTCTTGACAGTCTTTGTGATATTGTACATGTTACTGCTTCTTGTTGGAGTGCTCTATACAAATATATTTTTTTTGTGAAAATCATACCCTTTTTTGATTGACCTAGATTGGAAGGTGTCTTGTAATGTAATATTTGCTGTTGGTGAGAGTTCCAAAACTGAATGCACCTCTGACTTACTTGGTTAATATTATCTGCATGCCTCTTGATGCTGATATATAAAGTTGAATTAAAGACTTCACTGAAAATACATCGCATTCATTACTCTTCAACTGTGAAAACTTCAGTATTGTATTTCTATTTTATTGATATTGGACATGTTGTCACAAATCTCCTTATATTTTGTTAATGATTTTTTTTTTTCAAAGCCTACCTATATTCTATGATCCAGGGTTTTTAATTTCCACTGCCACTTTTTTGTCATTTTGAGTTTAGGATGACATTATGAGTTTCATGTACTTTTATTGGCTTATAATTAATATAAATAGGTCCTGCATTGGTCAAGTAAAGGTTCCTTTCTAGATATTTGCCATTTATTAGCTCAAGATATACCTTGCCTAGTCTTTTCATTTTATCTTTTAGTTCTCCCACAATGCATTTTGACATGGTAATGATTCTTTACAACTTAAAGGTTTCATGGTCATTTTTTAGGTGCATGATAAATTTATTTGATAATTGACTTGCATGCTTTTTTTTTTGTCCATGCAGGCTGCTGGTGCTCTGTCAATTACAATTGGTAACTCCTGGCTCTGTATTATTGTTTACTTTGCAAAGATGTTTTTTACTCACTCATATAATAAGAAATCTGTTAATTATACGAATATTACAGTATCACCACGATCAAGTTTCTTTATCATTATAGTTTTATCATATTTACTCAGTTCTGTTTTCCATTTTCAGGAAAAAGACCCCGAGACCTGCTCAACCCCAAGGCTGTAAAATATATGCAAACTGTTTTTTCTATTAAAGATGCACTTAGTAAGAAAGAATCCCGAGAGATCAGTGCCTTATTTGGTGTCAAAGTAACACAGGTTCTATATGCTTCATGTTTTTGATTGTTCGTATTTTCTTTAAATCGTGTCTTTTAATCAAGTGCCAAATTGTAATCCCAATTTTTTGTTTTGATTGGTTTTATATGGTTTCGTTTTTTGGATAAGAAACAACCTCGACAATATCATGGTAGGTGATAATAAATCAACCCAAAAGAATCTAGGAGATTACAGAAGTTCCTTCAGTTGGCATTGATAAGAAATGAAATTTGAGAGAGCTACAAAATGAACTGTAACCATCCTTCTCTATTATATCTAAAGATGTTTTTGAAGATTCTGTTGTTTTCTACCATCCACACCTCCCATGAAATCCCTTTGGTAGCATTTTCCAGAGAATTTTTCCTTGAAAAAGGTGAATAATCAGGAGCTATTGCTCAAGGGCTGACATCGAAAATGGGAAGGAAGCACCAAGCTAAATGGAATTTCTGTAGGAGAGAATCTTATAGGTGTTTGTTGTAGTGGGGTACATTTCCATTTGGCTGCATTTTCCAGAGAAATTTTACTTGAAAAAGGTGAATAATTAAGAGCTACTGCTCAAGGGCTAATGACACCGAAAATGGGAAGGAAGCACCAAGCTAAGTGGAATTCCTGTCGGAGAGAATCTCATAGGAGTTCGTCGTAGTGGGGAACTCATTTATTAGAAACACGCCAACATTTATTTGTTCACCTGATATTGAAACAACCATTAATGTTCAACTGTATAATATTTGGTTCCTAAGAAAATTGTAAGTATCTAATATTTTGTTGTTGGTCCAATATAATTGATTAGTGACTGTCCCTTATTTTTAATCATCAACAATTGATGTGCTTCTAGTTCTTGTAATTTGGTTTTAATTGTATCTGTGTTTTTGTATGGTTCCTTGCTTTTTGCACTTCCATATCTCTTAATGGAAAGCGGTTTGTGTAAAAAAAAAAAAAATTGTTAGACCTCCAAAGAGGTTATAAGTGCAGGAGATCTTATTTTTGTATCTTAGGATTTTGACCTCTAAGCCAACCCTTGGCATTGGCGGAGAAGCTTTATTGAGACCCTTTAGCAGTTTGATTACTTGTTTCTCTATTTCATGCTGTCACTTCTGTGTTCTTGGATTTTTTTTTAATTGCATATGATTTTACAATTGATTGTTTTTTGGTCGTTTATATTCTGTGTTTGCTGGTTGATAGGTTCGTGATTTTTTTAATAGCCAACGTTCAAGGGTGAGGAAAATAGTCCGTTTGTCACGAGAAAAATCCATCCAATCTAATTCTTGCAAAGAACTTGAAGTTGGAGGGATTGCTACTAACAGTGATCCCGGAATACCAATTGATGCAGTTCCCTTGAACTCTGATGCAGTGGTTCCTTTTAACTCTGATGCACCAATTCCGTTGAACTCTGAAGCTCCAGTTCCTTTAAATGTTGATACACCAGTTCCTTTAAACACTATTGAACCCAGTAATGTTGATAATGGACCATCCTGTTCAACACAGGATAGTGATCTATTTGGCATAGATGGTATAGATAGGCATTTTGTTCAAACTATATTTAGTTTGATGCAGAAAGAAGAAACGTTTTCTGGTCAGGTTAAATTGATGGAATGGATCTTGCAGATACAAAATTCTTCAGTACTATGTTGGTATTATTCAAATTACTCATTTGGTCTTGGAGTCTTTATTTTTTTATTTTTCCTTCTTTTTTGATATCCACTTCCTCTTCTTCATCCTGCTATTCGTTTGCATTGTGTTAGGTTCTTGACTAAAGGTGGTGCAATTATTTTAGCGACTTGGTTAAGTCAAGCTGCTGTTGAAGAACAAACAAGTCTCCTTCATGTAGTCCTTGAGGTATGTGGAACTCATTTGTGGACTCCTATTCGGGAAGTATTTTGTCTAACATGCAGCACACATTTTATCCATTTGGTCCACATTGCGAAGTTTTTGGCTGACTCATGTCATCTTCATTTAGCTTTATTTATCTATTTTGTTGCTGGTGATGTATGTAAAAGTAGAACTAACTTTGGAATTGGACATAATCTTATGCTTGTTTATTTCTAAATTATCTCATTGTTCAAGTGTTCAACAATGTTATTTTACCAAGTAAAGTGTGCATTACTTTTGTTCCTATCAAACACGAAGACAAAGCTTGGCTTCTATTTCCAAGACGACGCTTTATTCTTAGCTATGTTTCACATTTTTTTTTTAAGGTTTTGGTTTGCTGTTCTTTTGTTAGGCTTTGTTAAGCTAACGTTGTCTCTCTGGTTAGTTTGTTGGTTTTTTGGTTTGTTTTTGGTCTTTTTTCTTTTCGGGGCTGATGTTTTGGCTTTTTTGTTTGTTTGGATGGTAGTTGGTTTTTGCTTTTCTCCTTTTGGGGTTGTTTCCATGAACACTTTGTATCTTTTCATCTATCAATGAAAAGTTGTTTCTCGTTAAAAAACAAAAAATTATTGCTTGTAAATATCTTTTGATGGTTCTTGCATCTCGGATCCTTCATTTAAGTTTCTGTACAACCATTTTGTATTTTCATTCCTTTTGATTATAAAAAACCAATAATTCCACATTTCAATGTTTCAATGCATCTTGGTCAGTTAGTAGATCTTATTTATAAAATTTATTACTAGCTTCTACCCCAGTGACCATGGAGAGGTTGAGGGGTTTTGTATTTAAATGAAGAACCCTTGCATTATAAAGAATTGATTTATGTTATTATTTTGCAGGTTTTTTGTCATTTGCCTTTACATAAGGCTCTTCCTGTACATATTTCAGCGATACTTCAAAGTGTTAATAACTTGCGATTTTACAGAAATTCAGGTATGATTTTGTCGTGTGGTGTTGCTTTTGTGTGCTATCTCACCTCTGCTCTCTGTTGGGAGAGATTTTATGAACTACCTTTAGATTTTCTTTCAGTTACTGTCTCTATTTTGTTGAATTTGAATCCTCACACAAATAAACATGAGGTTGTGTATTATGTGTGTGTGTGTGTGGAAAAGGAACAATTTTCATTTAGAAAATGGAAGAATCCAAGAGGGAGGACAAGTGATTCTCTCAAGTGGCCAAGGATCTTACATTAAAACACTCCAATTGGCACCTTTATGTGCATGTTAATTACTTTTTTCTCCTCAATGCAGATACTTGTTTTCTTAGTTGTTCCATACATGCATCATAAATTACTTTGTGTGACCATTTTCTCGTTTATTGCATTTGTAACCTATTTATTATCATTATTTATTTTTTTGTAGGAAACCGAGGAATTTGTTTAGAAATATTTATAGCTATATTGCCATTTTTTTAGTTGCTAATGAATTAGGTATCTTATGATAATTTTGCTTCATATGGAGATTTTCTAAAATCCATGAGCTTCATAATATATGTTTGCGCTTGCTCCTGTGAAATTTTTTGAGTCTCATTTTCTGACTTGAAGATCAGACATATCAAACAGGGCAAGGTTTTTATTGTCAAGATGGAGCAAATTGTTGACGAGATCTCAAGCATTAAAGAAACCCAATGGCATGAAACTTTTGACCAATTCACAAACAGAGATGATTCTGAAACAGAGGCAAGTGTATATCTTTAACTTATCTATGCGTTCGTGGAAATTAGAAAAAAATTTCTCATTATTTTCTCATATTTTTTTGCAGTATTGGTGACTTTATGTGTGAAGAATCATGGAAGTCGAATATTGATATGCCTGTAAGTTATTTGTGCTATCATGATTTAATTTTATTAAAACCTTATCATGCTTTGGAATTTCAACAACTTTTCTTGCGTACAGGAAAATTTTGTTTCTCCGAATGTAAATGTAGATAATACGAGGTATGGATTTGGTCAAGTAACCTTGAAGTTCAATTCAAATTATTATTTTCTGCTGGCTAACGATTGTCTTCTTTTCCTTTTAGGAAATTGGAATCTAATCACGCATTGAAACTTTTGCCGGCCTCTTCGGATGATTTGAATCGGAAGAATGTCCTAAGTTTATCTTCATCCAGTATCCTTGGAACATGCAATATGATGTTTTTACATATTTATGCCTTTGATCTTTTAAGTTGGCCAATCAGAATATAATCGGAGTGCAGGTTTCCTTGTTAATGACGGAACCTTTTCATTAAGATTGGTAATAGGTTCAACGACTGGTTGTATGTGAAACATAGTAAAACGGTTAATACCAAAGAGGAAACTAAATCCAGAAATTTCAAACCGAACTATAGATGTGAAGGAGACCATCCCCTAAACAAACTTAAGCCAATTTGAATAACCAGAGTTCTTACTCGACCTTTACCAAAAAGGCCTCCAAGTAGAATTGGTTACAAAAGGAGTATAATTAGAGAATGATTTAGAAAGAAAACAGAATGAAACTTTAGCTAACTAGAGCCTTCTTCCCAACCCTGTTGCTTTCTTTTGAAAATTTGCTAGTTTATTTCCATCCAAATTCGATCATTTATTTGAATCTATAGCCTTTTTTGGGTTCTCTCTTGGTGTAAATGTTCCCCACTTTTTCAACAGTATAGTTTTGCCTCTCTTATCTAATGGTAGAGCCTTTTTGTAGCCCACTCATGGGACCCCCTTTTGTATTCTTATTTCATCTTATCAATGAAATAGTTTCTTTTCAAATTAAAAAAAAAAAGTCCCCAAGCAATAGCTTTTATAGTGTTGACCCGCAAAATCTGTCTTTCCCTTAATCTTTGACTATACGGTATCTGTTAAATATTGCTTCTAGCCGCTTCATCAGAGACCCAGGACACTTGAAATTGTTATGATATCTGTAGCGTAAAATTTCAATTGAAAGAACCACAGAAAGATAAAAGGGCTGTTTGGATGTTTTTTTCAAGAACTATTTTGTAGACTTATCTTTTAATCTCTTTTTCTAGTTGCCAATTCCAAAGCCACCTTTTCTGAACGGCAAAGATACCACTCCCCAGTTAACTAAGAAGGCTAATATTTTCTTCTTTTCCTCCAACCCGAGTAAAGTCCCTCGACTTTCTTTTAAAGTTTCAACACAATCTTCCTTGGAATAGGAATAAAAGACATTTAATGAGTTGGCCAGTTGGGGGAATAGAAGTTACTGCATCGGTGGATTGGCCAAAGCCAGGCGTCCTCCATTTGAGAAATTGAAATTCTTCCACTTCTCCAATTTCCTCAAAGCTTCTTCTTCAATTTGTTTCCAGAAATCCACCCTCTTCTGGGTGATTGATTGGTTTTAGACATGAAGGGGTGTAATGTTCCCCTCATGTGGGTCATTAATGGGTTTTTAGTAATTCTGTTTTAGGGTTTTCCTTTGTTGTATTTTTTTTGACAAATTCAATGAAATATCACTTTACCTCCATTTTATATTTTTACATGTGCTTGAATTTTCTTACTTGCGCTGTTTTATTTTTCCAGAGGAATCCTGGATGTACCGATACAGAACATTTCCTTTCTTAACTTATAATGTTTTTGCATTGATGATGCCATTTTGGCAAACGGAAAGTTTAAAGTTAATTTCCTTAGCTGGTTATAGGATTCAGAGAACGCAGAAAAGTTCAGATGGTAGAGCAGCCAGGACAGAAAGTTGCGGGCAGAAACTCGCAGGCTCCAAGAGCTTCTCCTGCGAGTCAAGGTCGGCCAATGTCTACTGATGATATTCAGAAAGCAAAAATGCGAGCACAATTCATGCAAAGCAAGTATGGGAAGGCTGGTTCGCCAAATGGACGTTCGGATGTGAAGTCTGAGAATGTAAATAAACCATTACATTTAGTTTCCGGTGCCTCGTCTCCAGCATCTAAAATCTCTCTAAGTCTCAAATTAGAGGACCAGAGAAAAGCTTTGGTGCCCCCTCCAAAAAGCAGTAATAAGGTCGAAACCCCGCTTCATTCGAAGGTTGAAGTGGAGTTCAAGGATTCGCTGGGGGAGAAATGTAAGAGGGTCCAGATCCAATGGCGGATGCCACCAGGTTCATTTTCTTTAACACCCTACACTTCCTTTAATACTATATATTTAGTTTTCAAACGATAGTTGGGACATGGAGCATGATTGAATCAAAAAAAGTTGGAGATGCCACTTATTAAGAAAGTACATCTGTCGACTCGGTATATAAACACAACATAAAACACTGTAACACGCTGTTTTCCAGAAAACTAGACACGATTTGGATGTGTTCATTACAATATATATTCTTTTCTTAAAAAAAGGCTTTTTTTTAAACAAATTTTAAAGCTTTTCAATTTTCTCACTCTACAAGTAATCGTATATGTAAGAGACAAAGGCATAAAGATTGAAAAGACGAATGTTGACTCAGTGACCGTCCCAAAGATTCACAAAGCTCCTACCCCAACTGAGAATTTTATGAAGTTAACGAAAAGTCAAATTTTGGAAAACAGAATTTCATGGGCTACTGTAAATACCATTGAAAACCATCTTAGAAATCCACCTATTGAAATGACTCCCTCCTCGACACTCAACAGACATTGCTTAACAATGATGACAATGAAATCCAAATGTCCTACAAAATAAACGAGGATACCCAAGCTAAAAAGTCTAGTAATTTATAGAAGTTAGAGCCTCCTATTCTCTCACTTATGGGTAAATTGGCTACTTCAAGTCTCCCAACACTCGAGCAAATTAAAGGTATTATTTTAATATTGTCCATGTCTTCTTGTACAAGAGGAATAATGTTCCATATCTCAGCGCCTTGATATAAATGAAAGTCGAAGATTATTTCAAACAAATACTAAGTACCTACGTTGTGGAGTTATCTGGGTTCCTCCTTGTAGGTTCACAGACGAGTAGGTGACCTAATTGTTCTCGCGGGTATATATATATGGTAATAATCATAGATAGATAGTCTGCACAAAGTCTTAGGGCCTTATGGAGAAATTGCTATACTCCGAATCAGTCTCTTTGCAATCTACATCTGTGTAAAATTTTGTTTGGAGCTGTTTTATTCTTTCCTAAGACGATTTCAAATTTTTTTGTAGAGGCACCTAATTTGTTGCTTTTTTAAAAAAAGAAGTCGTCCGCATAATTATGTAGAATATAAATTTCATATGATTAGTTTTTATCACTTAGTGTTGTATATAATGCTAAAAATTTAAGTTCTATGATTAAATGGAGTATTATTCTTGTTTCAATGATAGGATCTTAGCGAACCATAGCATGTGTTGATGTAATTTCTGTGTCCATGAACACAATATGATATGGAACACGATGGAATATCATTTTCTGGAAATAGATAAGGGTATGCTGGAGGCAATTTATTCAAATATACATTTTATAAATAACTCCCAAATAATTTCCCAGGAAATACTTATCCTTGATCGATGGAAGAGAAAGGCCTCATTACCTTTTCCTATATACTATTAGTACGTTTAAATTAAAGAAGGCTTCACTGTTTCCTATAAATTGGATATAGATTCTGTATTTTGCACTTTTTATTTGAATTTTTAGACCCATGTATTACGGACGTTTCTTTTTGGTGCCAATCTGTTTTGAAGTTTTCGTTCAAGTTAAAAAATTTGCTATTTGATTACCTGTCCAGGGGGATATCCATCAGTCATACACGTATGAATTGAACTAATAGACATGTGACATCACGTTCTTCATTCTGTAAGATTTAGATGACAGATGCTAGCTAATGGTACGAAAAGGAAATAAAAAACCAATTATAATGCATGCAGATTTTCATTTTGGTTCCTTTTTTTGTTCCTGGCTGAAATTATATAAGGGCGTTTACACAAGTCACTCTACCCTCACTTGATATACTTGCACTTGCACCTTTCTTTGAACGGCTTTCAAATGGGCAGACCAGATTTCCAATACGGTGGTCGAAATCTTAATAAAGAAAAGCTATTGCAAAGACTTCTTGAAAGAGCTGACTCTCTATTTATCTGTTTTGAGTTGGTAGCATTTGGTTCTGGAGAACTGTTTCAATACAAAAGTTAATGTAGCATTTTGGACATATCTTCCTTATTTTGTGTTTGAGAACACTGCTGCTGCTGGTCCTTGACTGCAGAACATTGTAACTAGTTTTTTCTGTGATGGAAAGTTTATTTATTCATTTAATTTTTTGAGAGTCTACAATTTTTCTTCTTTTGTTACAAAGAACGACCTAAAGGAGATGGCAAAAGGGAAAAAAGGGCTGCTTTATTGTTTTGATGGTAGAGTGGCGAATAAATATACATGCCCATCACTTTTATCAAGTAGATCAGGATCTCATCTTATGAGATCTCTTAGCTGTGACTTGTCTAAATGTTTCAGGCCTTTGAGTACAATGGTCTAAATGCTTCTCTGTAACAGGCACAGATTTAGTACTGCAAGTTTGGTTGGTGTTGGGGTTTTGTTTGTGTTGGATTGAAGGTATATTGTAGCCAAATCTACTAGCTATGGTGGTCCAGTAAAATTCTGTTACACGTTGATGGAAGTCTTGAAAATCAATCTTTAACGGCACTTGTTTCCCTAGATCTTGGCCATGGCATCTTCAACAATCAGCTGATTAATCTCAAAGGAAAATAACAATAATGAAAATTTGGAATAAAGCAATCATATTTTCTTGTTACAGAGAACTGTGTTCATAATCGACTGCTTTAGTTTCCTTCCTTAAACTTGAAATGTAGTGTGATTGAAGCATAGCTTGTACTTCATTTTGAACTGTCTTATGTGGATCTGAGGTGTATATGTGTATCCTATTCAAAGTGGGACCAAACCGAATGAATTGAGCAGTCAAAGAAGCGAGAAGAATTCCAAAATAGAGTTGTGGTTTTGACTCTGTCAAAAGCTAAAACTCATACGGCGAAACCTGTGAAGTGGCCTCAACTCACACACAATGTTGCTGCTGTTGAACTCCAACAGCAGTTACAGATGCGAAACATATTGACATTAAATCTGAGTGACGGCTGTTTTATCTGCAGAAGAGCATTCTGTCAGTTAACAAACCATCAATGAAATGAACCACTCTTTTAGCTGTTTAGTGAAAAAGTTAAAGCGAATCAACTGAATTGTGTTATTTGAAGAGATTTCAATTTACCGGTTTTGTTGTGATTGCAATCAATGGGAAGTTTCTAGTTTTCCTTTGGCTTTATATCTATCCTGCCTATAATTTCACAGATAGCCTTATTTATTTCTATATGCAGAAATGAAACTGAATGATCTTTGGAGCGTTGGTGCTGGCGAGAACAGTAAAGAAGCTGGATTCCAAAAAAATAGGAACTCTAGAGAGAAGGAGACTTTGTACCAGACCATCCATGACATACCATCAAATCCCAAGGAGCCATGGGACCTGGAGATGGACTATGACGACTCTTTGACTCCTGAAATTCTGACTGAGCAATTGCCTGATAATGAGACTTCAGAAACAGAGGTTCGTAACCATGCAGTTGACACTGCTGTTCCATCAGAAATGACTTCATCTCAAGATCTGAAGCCAACTGCAGCTGAACCAGATCTTGAGTTGCTTGCTGTACTCCTGAAAAACCCGGATTTAGTTTATGCCCTCACTTCTGGCCAAGCTGGTAATTTGCCTGCAGAGGATACAGTAAAACTGTTGGATATGATCAAAGCAGGTGGGGCAGCTAATATGGGCGGCGGCAGCAGCGTAGGTGTTGGCGTAAACAGGATGGAGAAGACGGGGGAGAAAGTTGAAGTCTCTCTTCCATCTCCAACTCCTTCAAGCAATGCTGGAACGGTGCGTGACTTAGGCTCATTTTGCTGCTGTCGCACAAGTACATGCAAAAATGTTGCTTATATTTTGTGCTTAACCAGATTATTCTCCGTTTCATCAAATCAAATTTGGGGAGCAAATAGCACCTCTTTTGTTTATTTATAGTTTTCTGGTCCAGTATAAATTTCAACTCCTCCCCTGTGCGTATATGGCTGCGAGTCACATCAATATTAGTTGTTGGGTCTTTCTCCACCTCTTATTTTCATGATAAATTGGGTACCACACGATTAAACTTTTGAGAAACTTCCTTCTGAGTTTCCCACTCCACAGCAGTGATTTCCTCCATTAACATATTAAACATTGCGAATGTGAACATAGTAAAAATTATTTGGAAATTGTGTATTTGCTGATGATGGTTTTTTCTCCCTTAAACTTACAGAGTGGATGGAAACCAGCAGTGTTCAAGAATCCTTTTTCACAGCGAGATTCCATTTCAGAAAGCAGCAGAGGTGCGCTTGCTTCCCCGCCCGTCGATACTTCAAGCATTGCAGTGTCGCGAATTCCAGCAAACCAACAGCTCGCAGCTATGCCACCATTGTCCCATCAGCTTCCTTCATCAGTTCCTCAACTTTCACTTCCTCAAACTCCGATCGACGGGCTCCAACCCCATCACCTCGTTCACTCTCACCACCAGGGCATTGTTGCAAACTTCCCCGGCGTTCAATTACTCAACTCGGAAACAGCCTCCGCATTGAGGAGCTTTCCCATCACCAACATACCCTTGGCTAATCAATCTACAGTAGCAGCTCCCTCTTCAGTGCGGATTGAAGGTGGGAATGTTGCAAAACCTGTATCTTTTTCATCCAACACACCAGAAAGAGTAATATCAATCCCATTCCAATCGCCTCCTTCCCCGACCCCTACACGAATGCTGCTGAATCCGATGCAGCAGCAAAGGCAGTCACAACTACAGCAATTACAGCCATTTCAATCAGAGCATCTGCATCAAACTCGAGTAAATATCGAAAAATCCGCCCCAAGCTTAGGTTCCTGGAGACCAAGGCAGCAGGATACGGGTTCCCACCAAAACAATGAGAGAAAATTGGTTGGAGGTCCTTCATGGGGGAGAAATGAATTTGAATCATGGAGTCCAGAGAACAGTCCAGTAAGGCCACAGCCACAGCCACAGGAGTACAGCAGGCCAGATAAAAGCTTCTCAGAGCCCAGAATAAACTCTGGACGAAGCTATGGGCCTGCTGAGCAGCACAGACACAGCCAGAGCCAGAGGAGTCCTTATGGATATAGAGAGCAAAACAGACATGGAGGAAACAACAGCAGCAGAAGGTGGCGTGATCGGCAATATTGATAGAAACAAACAAACAAACAAATTGTGAAATTGTTTCAGTAAGACGAAGAACTCACAAATGGATTCAAAATCATTGGAAAATGTGGCTCCCTCTGTGAGAATGGGTTGAGATTGGTGTTCTGTATTGCAAGTTTTATACTTCCAAGGCTCCCCCAAAGGTGAAAAATAACACAATTTCACAGCGGCTTCCTTGCTACCAGGAGTATCCATCTTCTTCTTCTTCTGTTTCTTGTTTCTTTTTGTGGGGTGGGAGGGCTTTGGCTTTTGACCTGTAAAATTTAGTTTGAGGAGCTTGGGTTTGTAGGGGGGAGGATTCTCATTTTTTCTTTTTAAATTTTTATATCAATTATTGTTAGTGTTATTCTGTCTTCAAAATGAGTGCTGAGCTGAGGTGATTTTCCCATTTTCGATCCAATTACTTTGGGCATAATTTTCATATCATATTACCTTCTGCTGGTTGAGAGCCACTGAGTCATTTTGAGTTTGTACTTCGCAGTGGCCTTGCCTTTATTTCTAACCATAACAATAAATTGGGGGTTTTTGTTAAAAACTTGAAACTTCAAAGAATAGTCGTCTTCCTAAACATTCAATGTAATGTATAAACTTTTCATTCGAATTCATGTCAAATATAGATGTTTTAATCTGAGTTATGTTAATTTTTAATCCTTAGGACCATTGTTGAAATTCATGAGTTTAGCTTAGCGGTAATTACCACATGTTCTAATATATATTTGAGTATAACATGTAATGGAGATCGAATTTACGAACTTTTGGTTGAAGATACATGTCAATCATCATTGAGATATACTTGATTGGGTAAACATTTTCTAATATTTAATGGAGTGAAAACTGAGTATTATTAAAATTAATACACCTGAATTAAGGTTAAAAACATCTTTTTCCAAATTAAAAAAAAAAAGAAAAAAAAACTGCATGATCGGTGCAGGGAGAAGGTTCTCAAATCTCAACTGGGGAATCTTTAATTTTGTACAGAATCGGTGCTTCATTGCCGTTCTACGCAGTGTTTGTTCTCTCTTCACCTTCAACTCTCGCGATTCAGAAATCAAACACCAAACTTCATAAATCTCTTAGTTTCTGTTAATCAAAAAATCCACCACTTCCCCATCAAACTCCATTAAAATGAGGTACAGATTCTACCGTCTCAACCCAATACTTCAATCCTTCTACACCAGGCTTTCCTCCGCAACCCACCAGGAATTTCATTCAATTCCGCCAATCCAATCCCTCAATCTTCAACCCCAGAACTCACTATTGGGAATCTACGACGATCCGAAGAACAGAATCTCCAGACGGTGGCATTTGGGCCACGCCCACCGCCACGACGACCACCATCGATTCGGCGAAGAGGGCGAGAGTATATTCAAGCTGGGTCTCGGCGCTGACATTGCCTTGGCTGCGGGGAAGGCTGTGACGGGTTATTTGTCAGGAAGCACAGCCATCATCGCCGATGCGGCTCATTCAGTGTCTGATGTGGTAATTTTTATCTGAAACTTTTGATTTCTTAAGTTGTCTTCTTGGTTGAGTTCTTGAAGCTGCTGCCCTGATCCCTCAATCGAGTTCAGCTTTTAACAACATTTGAAATTCTGCTCATTCTAAAGATGAATTGAATAGATTGTGCCTTTTGTTTTTCTACTTATTGTGTTTGGTTTCCTAATTTTTTCTTGAATCCAACGATATTTGACAATTACTTGCCTTATTCTTGTACGCTACAGGTTCTTAGTGGCATCGCTTTATGGTCGTTTAAAGCTGCAAAAGCTCCTAAAGACAAGGAGCACCCATATGGTCACTCTTGATTTGTACCTACATGCTACTCCATTTTTCTCTCCCTATATTATGAATTCTCAGCTTAATGGTTTTGTATCATGTAGAAAAACATTTTTTTTTCTTTAAGTTATCAACTCATGTTGATTATACATCTAGTTTACAAATCCGTGAGAAAAATATGACCATTGACAACAAATGTTAAACTATCTCTTTAAACTATCCTTTGGGTTTATGTTCATTTCAATTGTAAGACTTATGAGGCTCAGCACTTTAAATTTGAACCAAGGAGAATGATGCGCTTTTATATGACATTTAGAAAATCATTTGCGTGTGTTTACTACTATCTTCATATTGAAATATTTCTGATTCTTGGGTTTATAAAACATATGAATCATGAGAGTGGACTTTTTAATGATTCGTATTGTGTTCAATCCTGATCGAACTCATATTTTAAACAGATTTAGTTGTTAATAGTTAATACAGGGAATTTCCTTACCATCTAGTATATACTTGGTATACCTAAAAAGCTAGGTGTTCAGGATGGTTTTACTCCTACTCTGCATTTCCAGTTAAAAATAACATTGTCAAAATGATATTGTTTGTCTGAGATGCTAATGTCGTGCTTTCTCTCGCTTTGAAATACTATTATTTTACAACTCCTTCTCTGCCATATATTCTCAGGACATGGTAAATTTGAGACTCTGGGAGCCCTTGGAATCTCTTGCATGCTTTTAGCAACTGCTGGTGGCATTGCTTGGCATGCTTCAGAACTTTTACTGGTATGCTTGATTATCCATTTTGCTCCTAATTGAACTCAGAGTAATACAGATGTTATCTGAATCTTCAGAATCTAATCCCTCTTCCATTTTCACATAATCCTGGTGTTATTAGGATTTGAGGAATTTCACATTGTAACTTGTGGAAATTTTGTTTACATGGTAAAAGTTTTGGATCCGAATTTCGTGTCGTAGCCAACTAAGCCTCCTTTTTTTCCTTGTAAGCAGGGCTTGCTGTCAGCTGCTCCTGAAATAGTTAATCAGCCGTTGGGACATGATGATTTGCATAACCATAGCCATGGTGGACATCATCACGGGATCGACATGGACCATCCTATTCTAGCCTTGAATATGACTCTTGTATCAATATCTATCAAAGAAGGGTAAGGGTACTTGCCCGTGTTTCACTCTGTTAAGAACTGGAGCACTTTGAAATGCTCGTTCATTGACCATGTTTCCCTGTTATGCTACCTTATTAGTTTATAGTTTAGAAAACCTCAAGTTAATTAGTAAGCATCTTAGATGAGTGCTGTATCCAATCTTGTACTTTTGATAGTCATAATGCTTCCCATTCAGCCGAACTTTGAAAATATGCTAATGTCTTGCATCCTTAACTAGACAATAGAATGGTCATTATTTTGGCAGTTTGCTGCCACACTATGATAATTGGTTCTCGTCTTGACCCCTGATAGGCTTTATTGGATAACAAAGCGAGCTGGGGAAAAACAAGGTAGCGGACTCATGAAAGCAAATGCATGGCATCATCGGGCTGATGCTATATCATCAGTAGTTGCGCTCATTGGCGTTGGTGAGGAACTCTGGTCCTTGTAGTCAGCATTAAGCTATCTAGTAGTCTAGTCTGCATACTTCCAGCTCCTCTGGCAGGGATCAATGATTTTTATTTCAGGAGGTTCTATTCTCGGGGTGAAGTTTCTAGATCCCTTAGCTGGACTCGTTGTCTCGGGCATGATTCTGAAGGCTGGACTTGGAAGTGGACACCAAAGGTGTGTAATACATTTTAGTCAGAAACACGGGTCACGAAAACAATACTCAATTTTCATTTTTATTTCAGATCTGCATCACATTGATTATTTTTTTTAGGAATTGCTAATGTGATGTCTAATAATATGACTGTAACAAAACATTGAATAGTTCCAAGTAAAACTGCAGTGGGATAATGAATTTGTTTCCAGAATTTATTATTGTCCATAAACTTCAATCCACTGTTTCAGTTACTAGTTGAAGAGAATTTATGCATAATCGTTTTCTTGGTTTCTATATTTCTAATGTTCTTCGTAATAAATTTTAGCATCTTGGAATTAGTGGATGCTGCAATTCCAGCAGATCAGATAGAGCCTGTCAGACGAACAATACTGCAAGTTGAGGGTGTCATGGTAATTATTATAAGTTTTGTGTTATCTGTTAACTTTAAAGATGATGTGTAAAATAGAATTTTGACTTCTGGGTGTCTGGTTATTGGGAGAGGGGAGTTGAAAGTTTATGGTGTTGGCCTCCATTTCCATGCTTTCCTGTCTTGTTCATTATGAAAACAAGTCTCTGTGATCCTGCTGATGTCGAAAAACCATCTTTAGGGCTGCCATCGCCTTAGAGGAAGGAGAGCTGGTTCTTCTTTGTATCTCGATGTGCATATTGAGGTTCGACCTCTGATTGAATTACAAGTATTTCACTACTAAATGTGGTTGATGGACATCGGTTTTATACTTTGCTTTTGCTTGCAGGTTGATCCTTTTCTGAGTGTCAGTGCTGCTCATTGTATAGGTGAAAATGCTCGTCGAAAGATTCACACATCACATCCTGAAGTATCTGAAGTTTTTATACATATAGGTACATTGCTCAGTTCATTTTCCTTGCAGATCATCACACATGTTCTAGTTGAACGATTTCCAGAATCGGAACGTTTCCTTTTTCCTCATCACTAATAATGATCACCTGTAGATCCCTCAATTTCACATTTCCAACACAGTTTATCGGACTGGCAAGAAGGCTCGATCGGAACTTTAAATCAGAGTACAGATACCCTGCTGAACGAGAAGAAAATTGAATCCATGATTTCCAGAATCATCCAGTCACAATTTCCTGAGGTGAATTCCGTAAACGTTCTGAGCTGAAACTTTTGTTCATTTGACTGATTAGCATATTTCTCTTTGAACGTGTTTCAGAAAATGGTTGTTGAACGCATTACACCCCACTTGTTGCAAGGCAAGATTCTGCTAGAAATCGAGGTCTCCATGCCTCCCGACTTGCTAGTTCGGTAAAACTCTCAAACCCGACAAACCTTAAACTGCTTAGTTTGGTCTGTCGTTGTTGATTCTCCAAGCAAACGTGTTGTGTTGTGTTGTGTCCTCAGAAATGCAATGGAAGTAGCAAGAGTAGCAGAGATGCAGATCCTGAAGGCAGCCTCAAACATAGTTCATGTTAGCATTCAGCTGCGTTTGGGGCATAGAATTCCACAGCTAAGCCACCAGGCAAAATTTTAAAATGCGACTTTTTATTAGACTTCTCATGTTTCATAGCTAAATTTTTATTGGGGGTGACATCATTTGACCCCATTACCTATAGATTTTTTCTTGGAATCTCTCCTATGAGAAAGAGAGTTTGGTTGAAGGTCTCAAAAAGTAGCTCAAAATTTTATGTTATGGTAAATATTTGATTAACAACTAATCAAATTTAATAAAAATGTAAAGAAAATATTTGGTAAATTCAATAAGTTTCTATTTGATTACAGAATTTCAAAAATTCTCAATTTTGATAATTATCTTTTAGAAAATAGTTTTAAAAGATTCTCAAAGACTACCAACATTTGTCACTAACGCAGGTTTTTAAAATTCACTTTTAGATGATGTTATATCTGCGTATAAAATTTTAAAATTAATCAAAATTAACTTTCAATAATTCATTAATTTACATGTATAAAGTTAAAATATTAAAATCATTAAGTAATTATGTTTTAATAGTAAATATGTTATAAATAATGGATCCAAATAGTTGATTTTATTAAACCATACATCTTAATATTTTTTAAAAGAAATGTATTTAAAAAAATTAATCATTTTCAACCTATTAATTTATTACTATAAAAATTTAATACATACATATTTATTATAATTTAGGTAAAATTTTAGTATTGTTTTATTAATTGTAAATTTTATTTAAATATTTTGAATAATTTAAATTAATTAGTGTTAATAAAATAAGAACGAGAAGATCTTTGAAGAAATCATTTGACAATATTAAAACGTGAAGAAGTTAATTTCACAGGAAATCAGATTTAACAAATTGAAACTCTTTCTGATAATCAGAAATTCGGAAACAATGACAGATAAATACAGAGTTTAGGAAATTCTGAAAAAAAACAATTAAACCAGAAATCAGATTCCACTCTTTTCAAGAACATGTGGCAAACAAGAAATTCCACGGAACTTTCAGATGAGAAAAAGGATAACGGATATTTATGGAGCCATTGATCAGATAATTGTAGTCTGAATTTTGAAGTCAACAAGCATAGATTCAGAAAAGAGGATCATCACCTCAATAACTCCTTTGGCTAAACGCACGACGAAAATGGTTAACTATGAGCATTCATAAATTTCTGAAAAAAAGTTAAAGAGAGTTTAGGGCTCAGAAGGATCAATTGGTGATTTCATAATCACGGAAAGATGAACTTCCTTCAGAAAATAGGTAGATTTCGACATCATTGCCTCCAAATCTCAAAAACTCGAAAACTCAAAAAACCCTAACTGCGAAAAAAAATGCTATAATTCAGAGAGAAAGAGGAGAAGAAGAAGAAGAAGAGAGACCTCGTGCTGACGATATAATATGAGGTATTAAGGTGTATTTATAGTGAAGGTTTAGGGTTAGGGTTTTCGAGTCGGATTCGAAACGGTGCGTTTTGGATGTTTGGGCCTCAACCTAACTTTTACAAGGCCCAATCTCTCTCTCTCTATATATTTTTATTTTATTTTATTTTTAATAAGAAGACTCTCTCTAGATAATTTCCCTCCAAAAGTTACTTCCTTCCCTCCATCAATTATTGTCCTTTTTAATTTTGAATAATACATAGGTATATATTGGACTAAAAAGCTTACGAGTATTTATTTTCTATTAAAAAAAGAAAAAAAATATATTCTCTTTTCTTTCTCTATTCAAAAAAATATATAAGGTAGGAATAGATACTCATTAGTATTTGAGAATTTTTAAATCTTCCTCCCAGCTGCTCCAAAACCTTCCGCCATCCTTCAAGTATCACACTCCATTTCTCTCGATTGAAAACTTATTCAATTTACATTGTGGTTCTTTCTCTCATAACTATTAAATGTTTAATAAAAAGGAAATCTGAAATATCAACGTTAGATGTTTTCATATATGACTTTGGCTCTAGATAAAACAGCCTAGTTAGATAGCCAAACAATCGTCTATCTTCTAATAATTGCAAAGCAATAGTTTTGCTAAGACATATAAAAACTCCACCCATTCGAGAATAAGTTGAAAATTTGAGTTTCAATCATGTGCAAAAATGTGGTATTAAGTATGTAGATGAGTGCCAATCTAAAATCTATTATTTTCTCAAAGGTTGACGGGTTTAACCCTATCTCGTAATTATTGAAGCAAAGAGAAGGTAGATAGATAAATTAAGTACACATGTGTCTCTTATCTAAAACAAAACTAAAACGAGTTCACCTACCAAAACCTAAAAACTAACATAGGAAACTAAAAAGGTGGAACTCAAGAACAAAATCTAAGCTTTCTTTGTATCCAAACTTAGCTCTTCATATACCTGAAATACTCTCACTTAGAACTCAAATATGGATTTGTCAACATTTGGATCTCCATGATCAAAGTTTTGTAGCTCAAAATGCTTCATAATCGGCATGGTCTGACGGTGGTGGTGGCGATTTTGATCTTCCTGCAACTGTCTCAACCTCCACCCTCCTTCTCCCAACAAATCCAGAGTCATCATGGGACTCTCGCCACTGACGTCACCATCGGAGAACCTCGATACCGACCACTGACCCTTTTCATGGACGAGAAAGCTCGAGTTGCTACTACTACAATTATCTTGTTCTTTCGTCGTCATCATATGTCCATACATTCCCATATCGATCCCTACCATGTCTTGTTGATCAGAATGTTGCACTTCCAATGGTGAGTTCAAACCACCTATGGAGCTTGCAGTGGCACCGATCTGTGCAGCTTTCTGCAACAAGGCGGTGGCTGATGTTACAAGCGCTGCCGTGCCCGACCCAGAAACCTGAAGGAAAGAGCAAATCTAGAAACTTTGATAATGAAGATCAAACTCTTATATTCCAACTTTATACCTATGAAAGTATTAAGTATGGTTCGCTTGAACTTTTAGGATTTTACTTATTTAATTTTTATATCTTAAAAGGTTTTAAGTATACCCCTCAACTCGACTAATAAGTTAAAAAATCAAGTAGAGTTGTCAGGGGACCTCTTAAAAACTTTTTAAGATACCATCAAATTAACATATACAACCTCGAAAGTTAATTAGACTTATTAAAAACTTTTTAAAGCTTAAAAACTAAATAGATAAAATCCTAAAGATCAAAACTCATAACTTTTTCTAATCTAAAAACAAACTAAGGGTGCAATTCTCTTCCTCTCCTTCCTTCCACTTTGCTTCGGCTTACCTGAAAGCAGCTATTTTTGCTGTCATGAAGGTAGCTGAAACGAGAAGCGGCAGCGGAACTGAGCTGAAGGCTTGAGAAAGAGGAGGAGTTGCTGCTTCCGGGTCCAGCCATGAACAAGCCTCCCGAGGCAGTAGCGGCGACCGGGGCGGGGAACGGGTTTGAGTTGTCGAGTTGCCAAGGGAGGGATTTGAGAGGATTTTTGTGGTCGTAGAGGTTGAATTCAGGCATCATTGATTTGCCAAATTGAGAGAGTTTTGGAGGAATGGAGACTGAGATTGGTTCTATAGTACTGTTGACAACTACTCCTTGTTTTAGTTTGTTGTTTTCTTCTGTTAATGCATCACAGAAAGCCCTGTGTGTGATGAAGCTGTCCCTTCTGTAAAAATAAATAAATAAATGACATGAGGAAAATATATGAGGTATTTATATATTTATTTTTCTCGACCCACTTTTTTCTATATTTGAAAATACGTATTTAATTTATTTTCTTGCTTTTGTTGTTTTGGTTGCTAGGAAGTGAGTTTGTGGTGTAAAAAAAAAAAAAAGTGAGTTTGTTAGGTTATTACTTGTTTTATAATCTACCTTTTGAAAATTTTTGGTATCGTGGATAGTAAAAAAAATTTTTAAATCGCAAGTCGTGGATAGTAATTTATTTATTTTTAGTTCAAGAACTTGTGAAGGTGAGAATTCAAACTTTTTACCTTTTCATTGAGGATATATATATACCTTAACTCAGTTAAACCACGTTTAAATTGACCATCATATATTGAAATTACTATTATTCAGTCCTATACTTTTTTTGACAAGAAGATAGAGGTGGGAGAATTTCAACCTTTAGTGTCTTTAAAATAGCTCTTACATCTCAAGTATTGAAATAATTTTGACTTTTTGTCACCACAGAGAGCATAAAACACATAAATGTAAAAATTATTGAACTAAAATTTCACTACCATTTTAACAAAATTAGCATTAAGTGAGAGAGCTAGTGATTAAAATTCAATTGGTATAAGTTCAAAGAGGTAAAAGAAAAAGGAAAGTTTAACCTAGAAAATTCAGATTCCATTTGATAATATATTTTATTTTTGAAATTAAGCTTACAACCGCATATTCATCCATACGTATTGTTCAGTTGTCTCGTTATTAACTTTTGAAAATCATTCCCAAAATCTAAGCTAAAATTTTAAAACAGAAAACTAAAAACAAAATCGTTACGAGAATATGCTGGTATGTTTTCAATTTGCATAAGATGCATGGGAGAGTTTTAAAATTAACCTGGAAAAGAGAGTTCCACAGTCACATTTGTACTCTCTAGTGCCACAAGTCTTTTGATGAGCCTTCCAATCAGACTGAACTGCATACTTCTTGGAGCATTTCTCACACTTCCATTTCTTCTCCCCATGTTTTCTGCTAAAATGCTTCTTAATCCCCGTAAGATCCCCGAGCGCTCGAGCCGGGTTGTGATGAACACACGTCGGTTCGGGGCACACGTACACCCGTTTCTTCACTTCCCCGTCGTTGGTTCTTTGCCGGAGTTTCCACGGCAGGTTGTGCCCTCTCCTGTGCAATTGAAGGTTTTGATCCCTCTGAAACCCCTTGTTGCATATCTCACACACAAACCTATTTGTCGCCATTAGGGTTGTGGGTGATAAAGCAATCACTTCAGCATTTGGATCTACAATGGGGTCATTAAAACAAGAAACAATAATGTTACCAAACGAACCTCCTACATAAACTTAATTAAACCTTAATCGTTTTGACATATACTACTACTCTCAACGACAAAGAAGAAGGGCGGGTGAGCGGAATTTGCCTGGAGTGCCGGGGAGATTCCGCTTCTTCTTAACTCTTTGTTGTTGAAGTGAAGAAGTTGAGCCAATATGGCTGTTGGTTTGATCATCATCTCCATTGGGAGAGCCATAGAGGAAGTGATTGAGGAGCTGATCATGGTGTTTGTTTTGCTCAACTTCTTGTTCTTCTCCTTCCACACTGTTTCCGGAAGACAAGTTCCCATGATGTTCTTCTTTTTCACCTGTAATGTTTGAGATTCCCATAAATAAAAACAAAACAAACAAACAAAAGAGAGATCAAGAATAATTATGTTTTGTCTGATTTATTTCTCTCTTTTTTTCTTAATTTCTTTGTTTTTGGTGTTCCCCACACACTAAATTTAAGGAACTTGGTTTTTTTTTCAGCTCAAAACACAAAACAAGGGATGTGTTTTGGTAAGAGGAAGACAAAAAGGAGAGAATTTCTCCTTCATTTCTGATCCCATGAAACAAAGGGAAGATGTAAATAAAACTTGTCAAACGTTGGATGCTGTTGTTGGTGTTTGCTTTGGCCTTATTTATTAGGCAAAAATTTTGAGCGAGTCAATATTAATTTTGAACTTTTAATTTCATTCTATTCTATTCAACTTTAAATTTGAATGAGGTAATAATAATGTGAAATATTTAATACCCTTCTCAAAACTAAATATCAAATAATTTGTAAACCAAATCAATAAATCATCTTCAAGGAAAATTGATACGGCACTAAATACCATCTCAAAGATTGGTTCGATTGTCCACTCGATGAACTCAATTTTTTTTTTTTTTTTGAGATTAATCTATTAATTAAGGGTATTGATTTTTTTTATCACTTATTTAAATTTATGGCTAAATTTGAAAAAAAGGTGAATTTTTCATATTTTAAAAGCATTCACCAAACTAGTGTTTTATTGGATATTAGAAATACACCAATGTCTATTGTGTAGCTACTCCTTTTTTTTAATCACATATATATATATATATAGATTCATATATTATTACATTTGGATTACTTTTTCTTTGAACTAATTATCCATGTGGTTGCAGAAAAACATTTGAGATTTTTTGCCTATAAGTATAACAATTTTAATAATAATGATGCGGTACAAATGAAATCATGTACCTAAATTTTTTTTAAGTTCAATAAATATAAGGTGTGGAATAAAAATTTCAATTTCAAGAAAGGTAATTACCGAGCAATTCAAGAATTTATATATCCTCTTGTATTTTTAATTTTTATGGTATTATTCAAGGTATTTTATATTTTTGTTATTATGAATTTTGAGAGTGGACCTTCCCAAAAATATGTCAATATGCATTTACAACTAAAAAGATGTTCAATTTTCTAAATTTGATTTCTAGAATTTTATATTCTACGATGTATTTAGTATCTCAAAAAACCTATTTCGTATATTGCTATTTGATATACTAGATTTTGTATTCCATTTAACTTAATAAAAAATAATTTGAAAATTTTTAGATGGCTATTAATAGACATTTTGATGATTAACTAAATTTAGTAGGTTTATAAATTAGTCCCAATCCAACTTAATTGAGAAATATTTGGATTGGTTTCATTACGGCACATGGTTGATGTGTCATTCAAATTTTCATTTAAAAAATTAAAATAGAAGTTTCTATTTACTTATTTTCACAAAAAAAAAAAAAAAGTTGTGGAATGTCAAAGTTTATTTTTACTTAAAATCATATTCGAAATAGTTTAAAGAAATTATCCTTTCCAAAAAGAGAGAGAGAGAGAAATAGTTTTAAGAAATTACGATTGGAAAGTAAAATAATCTTTTAAAATAATTGAATGCAATAAAATTAAAATATATACATGCATTATGCATCTGTAATTTCATCCTAAATAAAATGGATACTTTTTAATTAATAATAAAATTTAGATTGATTCGGGTGAACTCAAATTAATTTTAATTAAACAAATCTATGAATTGATAGACCATTCATAACGATTCAATTTATTTAAATTCATCTGAATTTAATTAAACTTATTCTAATCTAGGGTTACTTTGAGGTTGGCCGTGACTATTAAAATAATAATTCTGTCACCTACGATCCGAAGTAAATTAGTGTTCGATATATTTCAATTGTATAAACACGAAAAAGGATGGTGAAATTTAAATTTACTTCTTAAAAAACTCAATCTCAAAAGTCTTTCGTTAACCGGATTCTACGAACAGACCTCATTAAAATAGATAAAATTTTTCCATAATCATTTTTATCGTCTTCACATTATCAAAATCTCAAACGTCGGTCGAATTTTTGGATTATCGAGTTTTTTTTTTTTATATAAATTTTTCTTACACACTGTATTAGTTGCCACTAGCTAAAAGGGGAGCAACAATCAGCAAAGGTATTAGAAATTAAAAAACAGCAAATGAGACAAGAATTAGAACATAAAGAACATTATGGAATTAGTCATAGATATAAAGCTTAGTAATAAACGGCAATTTTCGATATATTTGATGATGACAAACACAATTGTCCAACAAATTTCTTTATCATAGAGAGAGAAAAATAATTGTATTAATTAATTGGTATTAGTGTACTCTTAATTAATTCTCTAATAAATTTCCCACTTGCTAATCGACATAAGCTAAGGAATATCTTAGATGAAATCAATATAAAAGACAAATAAAGGTGTTCCTTTGGCCAATTTTTATATATTTTATTAATCTTAATATACATAAAAGAATTGGTGGTCTCTCCTGAGAATTATGCTACAATTATTTTGAAGTTATCATATATACGCGTGTGCAGGGATATTAAATTTCGATCAACATGTCAATAGTTTCATCGATATTTTTATATGTTCATGAATTCGACATTTTATTTTTATCTGAACCAAAGATCAATCTAGATCAGAATTGTAAATTTTCTTTCTTTTTCTTTTTTTTTTTTTTTTGAAGAAAGACCGAACTAGCCCGTTTGGCTCGATTCCATTTGGTTCCTTCGTTTCTGGACATCCCTAGTGGTGATCACGTGGATACCAATTTAATGAGTGAAGAAATTTAGGGCATGTTTGATTGGCTCTTCGAATTTTGTTTTATTATTTTCAAATAGATTAAGTAAATATGTCTTTGGAGTAAAAAGAAAATAAATAATATATATATATATATATATATATATATAGATAGATAGATACCTACATATAGCCACGTTTGGTAGATTTATTTTTTAAAATTTCTTTCGATTCTGTGATCTAAATAGTAGAAATTGTGAAATCCGAGAACATAAATGATTACTATTATCTAAATAGGGTATCTTATCTCTATAAGATGTGTCTATAGGAAATTTTTGTAATTTTATTTTTGAACCGTAGAATCCACGAAAAAGTTCCATGTCGTTAAAAAAATACAAATAAATTCTATATTGCTTCTGCGGATCAAATCCCCGCTCTATTTATAGTACCCAATCAGATTGGAATATCATAATAATGGTAGAAATTTACTAACTTTTGTTTTGATAGAGCTATTCTCTACAAAACTCCATCAGTCTAAATAGAATTTTCCTATTGCTTTGTATTTCATTTGTAGTTGTTGCAAATTCAAATTTGAGTATCAAAGTCTCTTTATTCTTACGTTCATATATTTATTTCATGCATTACATCTATAGTATAATCAAAAAACATTAAGCACAAGTAAATAAAAGAGGAAGAGAAACTCTTGAAACAACGTTTATATTTTTTTAGTGTTTTCAGATATTTAACTTGAAAGTTTAAATGCAAAATTATTAAAAAAAAAAAGATAAAAACTTTGATAAATATAATATTTCATGTTATAAACCTATTTTATTTTTGTTAAAATTTAAATATTTAAAATATAATATAATTATAAAAGATATAATATTGTAAAATAATAATTATACAAAATTTATAACAAAAATTAATAAATTAATTAATATTATTTTAGATTATACTAAATATTTAGTTGCCAACCACTATTAGTTTACTAAATATATTCCTAAAGAGGGAGAAAGTGAGTATTCAAATATGCGGGGTATTAAATTTCTATCGACATATCGATATTTTCAGCGACAAATTTACATGCCAATAGGTTCGACATTGATATGAGAGGTGAATCGACATTTCGTATCGAATCAACAAAATATTACTAATATATACATAATCAATTATTTATTTGTTATGAATTTTTTTATTCATAAATATATGGACATCAATATTTCCATCAACATTTCTCTAAAATTGAGATGTCAACATTTTTATCAACATCAACGTCAACATTTAAAAATGGGATCAGTATATTGATAGTTTATTTAGAAACTATAATTACATGAAAAGATTGAATGGTATAAAATTTACACTTTTGTCATGAAACAACCTCATTTAGGATGGTACACATCACCCAATTTACTAATATATCTTTTTGTATCTCACCTCAATATTAATTAATTTTAAAAATACAAAATTGGCTACTTGGGAGGTTACATTTTAAATCCCTTAAATTTTGCCTAATTTG
>NW_019104489.1:574335-612148 GCF_001995035.1 Momordica charantia
TTGTTAAGTGTATGTTGCTTAAGTTTATAGCCGGATATAGTTTATATTTACATATAACTGAAAATGTAGTCGGATATAGTTTATATTTACATATAGCCGAAAAGGTAGTCAGATATAGTTTATATATATATATATTTCTATATAAGTGCAAATAAATAATTTAATAAATTATTTCTATGTAATAAATTTCATTCTTTAGTAGAATATATTGAGTAAATTAGGGAATTATGAGAATAATTGATTTAAGTCCCACAATGTTTACAAAATTAAATTTGGAATATTAATCTTTTGCATTTAAATAAAAGACAAATTATAATAAATATAAATGTCATAAATAAGGTCAAATTTGGCATTTGAAAAAATTTTTAAATCCAAAAACCTAAGACTGTAAAATTTGTAAACATGGGAACATTTGTGAAAATAAGTTTGCAAAATAGCTTATCCAATACATTATCTCTTTAAAAATTGCTCAAAAATAATAAATTTACTTTGATAACATCCGATAATGATAATGAGTGGGCTCACCTCAAATCTTAGTAGGCTTTAGCTCCAAATCAGCAGAAAAGTTGGGCCCTAGAAGTCTTGGTCCATATTTTGGGAGTTTCTCATTTTCAATTGAGAATAGAGGTTGCATTTCAAGAAATAATAAAAATGATTAAAAAAATAAAACAATCATGAAAATCTCAATGATATTTAAATTTAATTAATCAGTAATATGAAGCTCAACACAATTCGTCAGCTCGAATCTCCACCTTCACACCATATTGTATTGCAAAAATAACATATAACTAAGCAACTAAAAAACAATAAATATTAACATTATAAAAATTCAAAATATGTTATTCTCGTAAATATTTAAAAACGAATTCTTTAAATTTATATTACGGCAATCCATTACAAATTCTTTGAAAGAAATAAATATTAGTAGTTAAAACATTTACATAATGCATTTTACCTATAGGTTTACTTTTCAAGTATTTTTTTCTAATTCAACAACACGTAGAGTTGAGATTCGAAAATTTCTTTGATCGAGATATATATTTTACAACTTAACTAGTTGTACTAGGTTAAAGTTGGAGCCTTTGTTATTTATAGGTTCGATCAATAATTATATTATAGATTTTGAATAGTACAGTATTCGATAACAATTTTAGTTTTAGTTTTTGTTGGACATTTTAAATTATACAAATATTAGACTAATAAATTATTATCAATATTTTTGGTTTTCTACTTTTCGAAAATATTTATTGAAATCTTAATCAAATTTTCGAGAAAAACATAGTTTTTTAAACTACTATTTTTTTTTTCAACTTTTAAAATGTATCTTTGCCCTTTATATCAAAGAAAAAGATTGGCACAACAGAGGGAAGAGATGAAATTAATTATAAAAAAAAATAATTGTTAAAGTGGGAAAAAAAAGCAATTCAATTCATTCCATTGAATTAAAAATGGAAAGGGTTTTGTGTAAAAGAGAAAAAGAAGAAGGAAAAGGAAAAAGAGATTAACTTTATCCCAACTTTGAGTGTAGTGATGTCTAAAAGTATGCTCCCCACCAACTTAATTTTATATTTCTAATTAATTGTGCTTTCCTTTTGCCAAAAAAAAAAAAAAGACTTTTGGATGCAAGTCAAACCTTGATCCACAAAAAATCAAGTTGAGACCTAATAAGAATCTCTTAATTAAGAAGTTTTTATTTAGCAATTGAAATGCCACATCTAATTTCACAATTGATTTTTTTTTCTTTTTTTCTTTTGTTCTTTCAAAATACAAAGTCATAAAAAAAAAATTCATGATGAAATTAATGTTTGAATTGATCTTATTGAACTTCAAAATTTTTATTATTCAATGGATTTGTTCATTTATATTTGGATGACTTCTCAGATTTTTGCAGAATGGTAAAATATCACTATCTAAATTGGAACTTTTTAAATAATAGGGACCAAATTAAACTAATACTCAAGTATTATGAACTAAAACGTATACTTAATTAATCTATCTATTATATCAAATTCAAAGCAACCAACCTTTTTTTTTCATAGATATATATGACATTATTATTTAGTTAATAATATTACAATACCTCATTTCATTCAACTTAAACTAAATACGCAACATCATTAAAATTCAAGAATTGAATTTATAAATTAACATAATATGTTATATATATGTCCAATATATATTTTTTTCCTTTTCGTTGATTTTTTTTAATTCAATAATTGTGAGACGGGACCATAAGAGATCGAACCATCAATTTTTTTTAAATGGTAATAAATTTCTTATTCATTTGAAGTTGGGATTGGCTATTTATATTATTACTATTTTTTTGCTGTTGATTAAAATCATGTGTACGGACAGAAGAATGTTTCAGTTTCAGTTTCAGTTCAACTGCCCAATATAGCAATTTTATTGTCCCTTTGTTACATAATTAAAGATAAAAGATAAAAGGATATTTAATTATTATGTGGTTTAATTAAAAAATGTTTCAGAATCTTATGTTGCTGTTGTAGTTAAATGTCATTTCAGCCGACACTGTCTGTCGTTATTAATAAAATAATTCATGACAGCAAACATAAATACAATTACTAAAAGTGGGGGCCTCCCTTTAAAAGATTTTTTTAAATTTTCTCTGCCTTTTGAGAGATTCTTAATTACATGTATTTTACCTAATATATATATATTTAAATAAAGGGATGGTCGAGTTAGTGAGAGACCGGATCTCTCACAATTTAATGGTTGGAGATATATGTCAATTACCGCTGAGTTATACTCGCTTGACAGTTGTATGTTTGTATTTACGTGTGGCTCGAAGTTTTATGAAATTTTCATGTGGATAATCGCATGGTTTTATTTATTTCTTTTCTTTTTTTTTTTTCCCAAAAGAAAACATAAGTTTTGTTTTTGTTTTTTTATCCAAAAGACAAATTTAATTGGTTCTTAATGTCTTATATATTGTTGTTTTTGGGGTTAAATTTAAAGTTTTGTGCTTGAATTGTGAGGGTTATAAACTTAAAAAATTTCTAACGTATGTTTTCATTTTAGATGTTGTGTTTAATAGGTTTAAAAAGTGGTGCAACTTTTCATTTTTTAATAAAGTTAAAAATTATTAATATGAATATTATGTCCACTAATTATAATTTGTTGATTTTTTTGCGATAATATAGAAACGTGGATCTTGAAATATGTAATATAACAAAAACTAGAAAAATGGCTGTTTGGTTTCCTAATTTTATTGCATTAGTAACCATAAATAAATAGATTCCACTCTGTTTTTTTTTACTTACACAGGAAGACTCGAACCTAGATCTTAATTAAGCCTCTTGCCACTGCACCAACACTCGAAGGTGAAAATAAATTCCACTCTTGATCTATATTTCATTTCTCAATTTCATATATTAGTTAAAAGAAGTGAAAAGTAATACTTAAATCTTTTTATGATGACAAATTTTGTCAGCATTTTAACCTTTTTATTAAGTTTTAAACTTCGTAAAAAATATATATATGTATATTTTAATACTCTGTTTTCTTTAAAAGGAAAATAATTTTATTGAAAAGATATGTGAGGAACCTATAAAAGAAGAAGACTATATATAAAAGCAGTCGTGAAATAATAGATATATTATAATTAATTACAAAAAGAATGGAATTTTGAGGACCAAATTGATGTCAAGACTTTAATATCATCATAAARTTAAAAGAACGAGATTTCTTCAAAACAAATCGATTGTTTCTTTCCAACCAAATTAGAGAACATGACTAACAGAATTGATCTGATCCATTGGGAAATCTAATCCATTCATGAAAGCACTAGAAATATATAATTTTAAATTGTTCATGGGGAAACCTAATACATTCCTAAGCACCTATCAACAATATAGATTATAGATAAAAAACCCTTTTAGAATATATATATTATTATATTTTACTCACAATAATATAAGTCATCAAAAAGGCCAAACTTCTTTTGGGAATGCCAATGTTTAATTTTCACTAAGATATATCATGCCAAAATCATATTAAAATTTGCTTTAAATGTTTAATTTTATGAAAATTTCTCTCCCCATAAATATATGCAAAGGAAAAAAAAAAGAGTTTCTTCTCATGCATTTAACAGGCTGTAAATGTGATAATTTTTTGGGAGGTAAAATGTGACTGACCACGTAGAGAGTTAGGAAAAGATCCATATATGCTAAATCTTTCCCTTAGAATCTCGGCGATCTTTGAAACTCGACCAAAAGTGATGTGTAAGCTCGTTCTAGTCTCCATTAGTCGAAAATAACGCCATGCCGCTAAGGTCAGAGACTCGACAACCTGCAGCTATGTAACGAATTTCCCGACAACATAAGAGAACGATCGAACATTACCATCACTTGACATCCTATAAATATTGACACCATTATAACCCCAATGTATGCAATATGAACCTCAGCTTGAGACGATCTTAAATCGACATTTTACTAACTTAAACGTTGAAGTAATTTATTTTCTTTGGGCAGATCTTTATTCACCAAACTCACTCTGCAAGCTCAGACATACTCGAACTTATCCTTTCTTGAGTCAGATTCAGGATTAACCATAAATATATAGTTATATACATATACTGATTTTATTACCGATATTAGAAACTAATGCAAGTTTAAATGTGTTTATAAAATATTATTTCTTTTCTATTTCATGCATATAATAGCCCACATGTTCTTTATACTAAATTTACTAAAATTTTAAGTATAGCAAAGATTTTATAATAAGATCAATTGAACATTAAAAAAATGTAATATTATATAGGTATGTTTGAATGTTTATCTACAAAGGGAAATTCATATATATATATATAAGAAATTGTAATATAATTGAAGTTTTCTTTACAAAAAAGAAAGAAAAGAAACCAAACCCTAGAAGTAGTGGGCATGGTGTAGGTAATCCAATTTTTTATAATATAGAATCAAAATTGGTTCTTTTTAGGCCTAAATTTGGTAGTGTTTGTGGTACAATAACACGTGCATAACTTTGAGTCCACAAATTTATAAAAAAAATTAATAATAACAATGCATCATTAATTAGTTTAAAATTAAAAGTTAATTGAGAGAGATTATTATTGCCTTACGGAACAAAGGATGGGGGGACCATATTCAAACAACACTTGTATAATTGAGAAGTTTCCCCATAGCCTTTATATGCTTTTGAGGTCAGCCAAACCCTACAAAGCATTTCCAAATATTTGGAGAGAGAGAGAGAGGAGAGAGAGAATCAAAACCTAACTATGCCGACACTTGTCCCAAAATTATTGTACCCCTATCCGCTATCGATTATGGCTCATTTTTATTCAATATGACTGCCACAATTTGAATCACTATCACATTTATATACTTCTAGATGTATGAGAGAAATTAAAAAAAAAATCTATACATTTAACGGTTACGAGGGTGATGCCATATTGAATAATTTTCTTTGTTATGGTAAGTTTCTCTGGTAAAATATAGAACGATCTTGGATTATTATTATTATTATTATTATTATTTAGTATAAGTGAGGTGAAAGATTTAAACTCATGATTGGAGATAGATAGGTGTCAATCACCACTACACTAAGCTAGGTTCGCAAATGAATTTGAATTATTGAGGGGTAGTAGTTAGTTTAATATAATATTATTAGTTATAAGTTAAGGAAGTCTTTTAATTTTGATACTCTTGAATTTGAGATTCTATGCGCATTCAGTTTCCAAATTTTAAAAAAATTTTAATATATATACTTCTTATGAAAAATAGTTTTCAAAATTTTGTTTCCGGAACAAATTAAACAAAAGAAATGGTTCATAAACCAACTAACTAAATTGTCAATAAACCACATCGTTTTCAAATATGACCCAATATTTTTAGAAACATCCTAACATACAAAGTTCTTCGACTCGGGAAAAAAGTCAGAAATAAATCGAGGATTTAATCTTGTCTAAAGATAAAGCAAAGTGTAAAAATTAAAAGATTGAACACATCATATAGGTAAAAGAGAGAAGACAAAGTTAGAGAGCTCTTCATGAAGAAGATTATATGTGGATGGTCACATTATGGGCCACTTTAACATAAATTACAGTTCAGTCCCTAGTGATTGAATTAAGATTCTATTTGATTCCCTAAGTTTTAAAGCAATAGTTTATTCTTTAATATTTTACAAATAGTTCTAAACTGTCCTTATAAATGGAAGGAAAGCATACTTAACAAACACACAATCACATTCTCAAGAATTCATTAAAAAGAAAACAAAAACAATACAATACAAAATAAATATACAAACAAAACCCTAAACCTAAAAGGGACAAATCATCTTAATCTAAACGATCTAAACTGTAAGAAACCGAAAATCGATGGTATTCTAATAGAAAAAGACAATTTAAATACCTTGTAGTGATAACTCTACTAGTAAAATCGAACCCGATTAAAGATTTTGATCAAGATTTGATTTAAATTTTTTTTTTAACCATAGACATCATCAATATATATAAGTGGGAGAGACAAGTTGGGGACACTTGAAAGGGAAGGGCAACGTGTCTACGTTTTAGAGGATAGAAAAAGCCTCTTTTTTTTTTCTTTTTCCAACTTTTTTTTCTTCTTCCCTGTCTTCTTTCCATAGATAGATGGATGATAACACAGAGAAATCAGAGAGAGTAGAAGAATTCAAGTATGATTTCACCGGCGGCGACGGGGTTGTGAAGGAGCAAGATCGGCTACTTCCGATAGCGAATGTGGGGAGGATAATGAAGCAAATTCTTCCTCCAAATGCCAAAATCTCCAAAGAAGCCAAAGAAACTATGCAGGAATGTGTGTCAGAGTTCATCAGCTTTGTCACCGGCGAGGCGTCCGATAAGTGCCATAAGGAGAAGAGGAAGACGGTGAACGGCGACGACATCTGCTCGGCCTTGGCGACGCTCGGTTTCGACGATTACGCGGAGCCTTTGAGGAGGTATTTGGTTAGGTATAGAGAGATGGAAGGGGAGAGAGCTCAACAGAATAAGGGATGCTGCAATAGTTCTAATCTTGATGTATGAGAGAGATTTTGAAGAGACTAATTTTAGTCTGAAAGATCAAAAACAAAAAAAAAAAAGATGAAAAGATGAAACTGTCCTCTTTATCTCTCTCTTTTTTCAATTGGGTTATGAATTTTTTTTTTCTTTTTTGACTTTCTTGAATGGGTTTTTTGAGATGAGAAGCCAAGATCAGCTCAAATGGGGAAATTGGGGAATGTTGTTTTAATTTTCTGACTGAAAAAAAATATGTTTTTGTGGGTATTGTCTTTGAATGAACTATTATTGTGAGTTATCTTGAGATTTGGTTGATGTGTGAAACCAAAATTAAACTTTTTGGACTTTTAGGGTTTGGTTTGAGATGTATAATTGGATGATACTACTAATTAATGATCTCTCTGTTACTTGAATTTGTTTTCTTTTTTTTCTTCTTCATTGCATGTGGGTTTTAAGGTATGAAATTTTCTTTTTTTGAATGAAAAAACAGATGGGTCTTCCCCTTGAAGAGTATGTAAAATGATAAAATAATTAATTATATAACCATTTCTCACAGCTTCCCCATTATTGTGATTTTCTGTTTGTTTCCTAAGAAAATTTCAAGTTTTCTATGCCAATTAAAGACCCTTCTTGATTCAATGGAAGAAAATTTGCCCTCCCTGACTTGATCGATTCTTTCATATCCAATACTATTTTTTATTCAGCGAATTCCAGCCGCTCTACTCTTTGGTATTTTGCGGTATTCTCTCAGATAATCGTGATTTGACATTCACTCATCTTTGAGAGGCCGATATCAAAGTTTTTAGCATCAAATTGGTCCTACAAAACCTCCCTTTTTTAATTATGATTAATTTCTGCTATCTTTGAGCACTTTTATTTAGCTTTTTTTAAGTTGGGGTCCGGGATCGAACTAATAAGCTCTTGGTTGGAGATATATGCCAATTACCAATTACTTATATCCGCTTGGGTCATTTAGCCTCCCTTTTGTATATTCCTCATGTACTTCCTAATGAATTTTTTTAAAAAAAATACCGAACCATTTCATTAGATACGTGAGAAACATACAAAACAGGGAAGGATAAATGAAAGCACTCCAATTTAGAGAAATGGAAGGTATATCATAATTAATTAAAAAAAAAAAAGAAAAAAACTTGGATTTGGATATCCAAGAGGAAGCTAGAATAATAATATCATCTCGAAGATGATTGAAAGTCTTACAAACATCTGTGAAGATTCTATTGTTCATTTCCAATCAAATTGATCACGGTATAGAACCCACAGCGTTGCACCAGAGGGTATTGCGACAATTGTTGGGAGGGGGATAGCATTTCTTAAATTTATAATAATAATAAATAATATGTGTGTGTGAAAGAATGAAGATTAAATTTCTCCCATGATTTAAATAGCTTAAATTTTTAGGTCCAATATATGATGCAGATGTAACAATGATCATAACGAGTGATTTTTGATTTGTTATAGCTCTACATTAAATTTAATAATATAGATTTATTCATGGTGGAAGTCTTTGGACTTTATAGAATTGCTAAATCAACTATTCTTTTGTAGTTTGATTGTACACATACAATTGATTTGTTGTGCAAAGATTTGAAGATCTAATTAATAAGATTAAAAATTGCATTCTATTTTTTCTCCTCAACTTTTACAACTATTTAATTTTGGTACTTATACTTAAAATAATCTATATTTTCATAAATATATTTATATTACCGCTTGCTACAATGCATAAATTTTTAGTCATTTGTTTTCAAATTCGATACTCTTAATTAGTTACAAATTAATGTACCTTAAAAAAGAAGAGTTACAAATTAATGTATTATCACATTGGATTTCAGTTAGATGTACTCGCCACAGAAATTTAACCGTATGAGTCCAAAATGAAATTGTATATGCAAAGTTTAAAAGTCATAATAAATCCGAAAGTTAATTATAGGAATGACCCTAGAGATGGTGAAGCTAACTTGAGCATAGCCAATGAGGACGGTCAGAATTCACACCTAGAGACATTATTAATGTTTTACCAATTAATTTATGTTTAATTCTTACCACGAGTAACTCGGACAAAAGTGGGAGATTGAAGAGTCTAATTAACCACTTAAACTAATCTAACCCCAATTGAAAATAAAAATATAAAATCACATAAATACATATATATTATTCTTTGTCCAAACTCCTTGGACATTATAAAAATTACCAATCACCCTTCAAATCCAACAACAAGGGAGACAAGAAATAAGACATAGGGGATAGAAAACCTAGATGTTCTCACAAGTTCTCACACATGTACTAATTCATTCAAAAACACAATTCTTTTTTTAATCCCATATTTCACCATGTCCATATATTGGGTTAGCTTCAATGGGAGCCCTTTATTGTCAAATATATATATATATATATATATGTAAAGTTTTAATTTTTCTGCCAACTTTGGCTTAGAAGCCATGTTTTTTTAATATGCCTCTTAATTCCCAATGCATAGATTATAGAGAAATTAGGAAGAAAGCCATGTGCAGCTTTGAGTTCTCCATGTGACACCTAGCACACCTGCTTTTCTTTCTTTGGGTGACATAATAAACCATGTTGTTTTTTTGCTGTCTCCATTTTATTGTTCTTTTTATGTAAAAGGTGAAAGATTTGAATCTGAAGAAAAAATTGGTATTTTAAATTATTTGGTCTCTGTTGGTTACTGTCTTTTGTTTTGGAGCAGCTATCTCTATAGGTGAAATTTTTGGGATATTAGAGTTGGTATAAATTCAATGTATTTCTATGTAGCATTTGTACCTATAATTTTTTTTTATTACAAATTTGTCGCTTATGGGTGGAGTAAAACAAAACTAAGAATGATGGATCAAACTCCGACAAACCAAGTTTGAACATCAAACAGACGCTTGAGAACTCAAAGACCCAGATCGAAGAAGCGATCTCGATCCAAGAACCAAGAATTAAGGTCAACTTGGTCAAGAGTCAACCTGCTAGCCATGGTCGAGCCGACCATGGCAACCAGCCTTTTGTTGGCTGGTCAGTTGGGTAGACCTTGTAGCTCACCAGGTCAACTTGGCCAAGCCTTGTAGCCGACTAGCTTTGGTCAGCTCGTCCAAGTCATGTAGCTGGCCAGCCTTGGTCGGCTAGGCCAACGTTGAAGCTAACCAGAATTGGCTGGCTGTCAGCTCGGCCAGCCAATAACCCGACCTGCTTGAATGTTGGTCGGCTTGGCCAAAACCATGTCCCAAGCGCTACCTTAGAGCTCGAGCTTGGCGCCTCGATGCTAGCCTGAGGCTGAGCAGCTTAGTTCGAATCTTGATCTCAATTACGGTCCATAGAATGCCAAAGTTCGACAGATCCAAAGAAGAAAGTCTAGAAAGCTCAACTATATATGAAAAGAGAGTTGTTCTAAAAGAGAAAAGATCGAGGAGATTTTAGGAAAAGATATCCAATATCCTTAAGATTTATTCTCTATAAAAATGGAATAAAAGGCCACTATAGAACCTTACACTTTGGTACCATTCATATAAAATACCGATTTTGACTTAGGCAACATAGTGTGTGTGCCTAGCACTATATCGGTGTGTAATCTTCATATTTTGTAAGTTTTATCGAATCCTTTTTATTATAGAATATTGATACAAATTTGGTAATTCTTATAGGCTAAAATTATGTATCAACAGTACCGTTAGTCCTGTCATTATTTCGATCCGTGAGCAAAGAAGTTAGATGACACCCATCAACTTCTGGATATTCAAGATCAACACTGATGCTGCGTGTGATATGGAAGCGGCTTGGGGTAGTTTTTCGAGATGAAAATAGGGTGGGTGCCATTGCACCCGTGACCTACTACTATAAGTCTTGTACTCCCCCTAGCTAGTTCGTTGTAGAAATTCGAGGGTTGTGTGTCGTACTGCTAGACTAGAACTTCATCATTGTAGAATCATATTCTATCATAAGGTGTGCATCTGATTAAAAGGTTTAACTAATGTATTTTAATTATTAGCTATATTTTGATGGGAAAAATTATTCATTTTTTCCATTTTTAAAATATTAATATTGCTCACAAAATCACAATTACATAGAAAATGAGGGAGTGGAAAACATTGTGCACTAACTTCAACACAAAGAAATTTGAGATAATATACATCTCAACATACATATTTCATACAACTTTTTGTATATCTTTAGAACTTCTCAATTTGTACATGATGAAGAAAAGCAAGATGAGTAGATAACAAGATGTGGATAGATTGTCATTACATAATGTTTTACATAAAAACAAGCAATCCACCCATTCATAATTGAGTGGATAAGACCTCTATTACTTTTTTCTGATCGAAAGGTTCAATATCCTACTCCACATCAATTGAACTAAAAAAAGTACAAAAAATAAAGAAAAGACGAGCACATTATACTAATCACTTTGAATAATTTCTCGAAGACAAAATCCTAAAGCTCATAAGTCATTCCCACTTTGAGCATACGCTTGCGAGGGATATAAAAGACCTCTTCATTTTGTCTCAAGTTTCTTCTCAATGCATTATAAGCATAATTGATCAAAGCCCTCTTTGGTAACCCTGACTTTTTGCTTGCCACAACCTCATTTTGTCCAATCAAGTGCACAATCCCATCTCTCCAAGCTTTATCCACCACCTCTATCTCTTCCTCCATTCTCTTCCTCTTCTCCTCCATTCCTTCTTCGTCGTGCAACGACCACGCCTCCTCCGCTATAAACCTTTTCAATCGCTCCACTAGTACCCTCTCAAATGGCTCGTGCTCGTGGACGACATCTCTGTAACCATATCGAACTACACATCGAAACACATTGAGCTCGTCAGGCTCAACTCGTCGAAACAAAAACCTCTCTTCCATTGGGATTTTGCTTATCGGGAGGGACTTGAAGGACACAAATACGAGGACCCTTTGGAGAGCGGGCACGTTGGCTAGATAATGCTTAAAGATCGGGGGAATGCCTTGGACGAGCTCGGAGTAGAACAAGGCTAGGCCAGGGACACGATTGAGGGTTGTGTGAGATGCAATGTCCTTGAGCTCTTGAGGGGAAATCTTGTGCTCAAGTTCATAGTAATATTTTCTTCTATGGACATCATTCCAAATGTACATTATTGTCATCAAAAACCCAGCAAAAGCTAAAGGAAGGTAGCCCCCTTGATCAAACTTGTAGAGCACTGAACTTAGATATAGAAGCTCCAACAAGCCAATGGTAAGGACATAGGAGATTATGACAAGTATGTGAGATTTCCATATCATGATCATGATGAGTACTAGGAAACTTGAAGTGAGTGCCATTACAAACACCACTGCAATGCCTGTAAAAAGCAAAAGTAGTGTTAGGTCTATGAGAATAAAACTAATTTATATGAATTTCATTAGTGAAAAACTAAATTCTGATTGTCTCCTCTGGGCCTCAAGAGTCGGAGGTTTGAATTCTTACTTTTCTCTTCAATCAATATTGACACAGTAGAAAATGAAAGAATCGACGAAATATATTACCATAGGCATTCCCGATCCTCGTCGTGTCTTTGAACCCTAGAGTGACTCCAAGGCAAGCAAACATGAGAAGGTAGTTAACTTCAGGGATGTAAACTTGGCCTTCATACTTGGAAGAGGTGTGAACTACTTTGACTCTAGGGAAGCAGCCATAGGATAGGGACTGTTGTATGATGGAGAAGGTGCCGGAGATCATGGCTTGACTGGCGACGATGGCAGCGAGCACGGCCACCACGAACATGGGCCAATACAGAGGACCTGCAGCAACGAAAATGGTAAGTCAGTTATGGCAAGCGCTGAAGTGAAAAATGATTCTTGAGAATATGAATAAATGATTAAATATATCGTATCTATCAACTTATTATACTTTTAGATTTAGTAGTAATTTAATAAGTTACCTGGAATAGAGCTGAAGAAGGTGTCGGAGACAAGATCGGAGTGCGTGCCGAGGAAGGCGGCTTGGCCAACGTAGGCAGAAACAAGGGCGGGGTATGCCACACAGCACATACTTAGTCTTATAGACATCACTGTGAAGTGGCCCACATCGGCAAATAGAGCTTCGGTCCCTATTTTTTCATCATATATTCAAAATTTTAGTCATAATTCAAATTTAATTTTCAACCACATCGACTACTAATCTTCAAAGAACATGTAAAATTCGCTAAATCAAATAATAAAATAGATAGTAACCACGATAGTACTAGAAATTTACCTGTAATGGCGAGAACGACGCCACCGAGAGAGATCCAAGCATCCTTTTTGTTTCTTTTGAAGTAGTCAAAAATGTATTTAGGATTTACAGCTTTGATGACAGAAGGATCAAATTTCAAAAAGTTATAGAAGCCAATGCCACCAATAAATGCAAACCAAATGCAAATAATGGGAGCAAAGGAGTATCCAACTTTATGGGTTCCAAATCTTTGCACCATGAACAGGAAAACCAATATTGCTGCTGATATCCACACTATTTTGTCTGCCAAATAAAAAAAAAACAAACAAAAAACAAAACACAAACCAAGAACTATAAATTAAAATTACTGTGCTTTCAACAAACAAGTCAAATATTCTGTGACAAATATCTAAAAAAAATTAAATTTCAAAATATCACTAAATTTTTTCTCTATTTTAAGTTCAGGTTTTAAATGTTCGTATTATTGAAATGTTGAGGTCTCAATTTTATAAAAATATCCAAAAAAAATAGATAAGGTGTCAAAAAAATAAAATAGAAATTCTAGAAATTCGAGAAGTGTCTAAATTACAAAATGTTAAAAATTTTAGTATTAATATTGTGTCTATTTTTAACGAAATTTTTTATATTTTGTCAAATTTTTACTATATAATAGAAATGTAAATTCATCTTTTAGGTAAATATTGAACACGTGAACATGTTAAGGAAAGTATTGATATATTGATAAAATTTTAATACTAAAAGTTTCCTGGGACCTGACAAAAGTATAAATATCAATCATCTATCAGAAAAAGTGTCCAAAAAACCTAGAAATCACAATCAATGACATTTATTTTCAAAATAATAATAATAATAATAATAAAGGAAAAGTAGACATTTTCTAAAATATTTTTGGTCCAAAGTTCAAATATAACCCTACTTCATTAAATATTTGTCAAAATTAAATAAAATTATTTATGCCCCATTTTGAGGAGAAATTTTCTCTCTAGTTTTCTATTATTAGAAAACAAGGTCGCTTTATTATTATTTGTTTCTATATATATATATATATATAAGCTAAATTTCGGGGAAATTTTTTTTTGAAATAATTTTAAAGAAAAATTTTATAAAAAAAACAATTATCTTAAATAAAACAAAATTATAATAAAATAAGTTGTTTGCTGATTTATATATTAAGATAGAGAGCCATTTACAATGACCATATAAAACCAACCAACTAAAGTTTGGCAATTAAAATATCATTAATTCATAAATATAATTGCTCGTATTTATTTTTTATATTCCAAAGCCTTATTTTAAAAAGATGAAAGAAAGGAAAAAAGAATTGAAAAATTACCTTGTGTCATAGTCGAGGTAGCATTCTTGATTCCTCCCACAGCCGACAAAACTGCCATCAAAATTGAATTTTTAGAGTTTTTTTTTTCTTTTTTTCTTTGTCTCTTTTGCACTTTCTTTCTCAATGAATTTCTAAGGCAAAACCCTTTTTTCTTCCCTTTTTTTTTGAGTTAAAGATAAAAACCTTTTTAAATAGGTATTTTCCACCTAGTTTCCTTTCCCACGACTTGGTGCCATAAATTTGTAACCTAATTTTTGTCTCCCCAATAACTCAACTTCAAATAATAATGCTTTATTTTCCTCGTCCTATGATATAGGAATTAATGTCCCATTCTGACCATTGTGCCTTTAAATCTAAATCATTCTATATGGATATAATAATATTCAGCAGTTAAGAATATTTTTCATCGTAAAAAAAATCAAATAATTAATTGACTTTATATATATAATCAATAATAATACTATAAGGGGAATATTCAATCATTGAATGACTAATTAAAATTATGCGTTAAGTTGTCATGGTTTAAGTCTAGTATTACCTCAATGGTATCAAACAAAGAATTAATATGGGATTAAATTAAACTCTCCCTCCCCACATGGTAGCAGTTTGACATTTATTTGATGGGTCCGATGTTACTAATTCTACATTATTTATAAGGAAAGATATTACACAATATATTAACGTATCAACTTAAAGTTTTAAGTGATAGATATAAAAAGACGGAATTTAGTTATTATGCGTAGAACTCACCCAAGTAAAGAAAGTGGTATACCTGAGATGGAAGGAGTGAGGACACCGTCGCCGATGACCATGGAGGTGCCAAGCATGGTGGCGAAGAGCAAGAAAAACTTGGCGGGGCGACTGTTCTCGAGCTTCGACTTCAAGCACGACGCCATTCGGAGGCGGTTGCTCGGCAGCTCCACCTGAAAATTTGAAACCTCCGCATCTTCCACTTGCTCGCTCGGAATCAGCCCGATTTTTGCATACCGGCATAGCAGAGAGTATAGAGCAAACGTCCCACCTTCACTCATTCATCAAAATCAAAAAATTCAATCACCCCCAAATCTCATCTTTTTTATTTCTACACCAAATTTTATAGACCAAACAAAAAGAAAAATTAAATACTATTTTGGTCTATATATATATATATATTTTTTTTTTTTTTTGCTTGCTTTTGTTAATTTTGATTCAATTCAAAATGTATATTTTAGTGGTTGTATTTTTCATTTTTATTTCTCTACTTTTGGCAATGGTACTTCTAAAAATGATTAGTTATTTCATTTTCAATTTTGTTTTTACTACGGTAATTTCATTACTAGATTTAAATTTTCAATGATATAAAATTTGTGTTAAAATTTTGTAATATGAACTAAAAATAAATAAAAGTTTGTCAAAGCGATCATCACTCGACTGTAATTAACATATATATCCAATCAAATGACGACTCTGAGTTCAATCATCTCTTACGATTCCCATGCTAATAAAATTTGAAGTTATATAAACTAAAATAAACATTTTTGAATGTTTTCAAAAATAATAATAATAATAATAATAAATAAACATTGGAATCAAAATAAACCAAATAAAAAAAATAAAAGTTCTAAAAAAGTTTTAAAATTTTAGAAGTATTAAAGGTAAATAGACAAAATTAATTTACCTTCGCCGTTGTCGTTGGCCTGCAAGACGAAGAAGACGTACTTAAGCAGAGGGATTAAGGTAAGCGTGTAGAGAATCAACGACAGAACGCCCAAAACGTCGTCGTCGTGCTTGATTCCGTCCGTGAACGTACTCGCGAACACGTAAAGTGGCGACGTTCCGATGTCGCCGTACACGATTCCGATGCTCTGGAACGCCAGATGCAGAATCACTCCCCAACTCGCCGTCGCCGCCGCAGCCGCCTGCCGGAACAACCGAAATTACACAAAAGCCCTCTCAATCGAGGCAAGAGGAAGAGAACCAAGATATACCTGGTGGCCGCCGCCGGGGATGGCGCGGGATTCCACGTCGAGAGAATCGTACCGCCGGAGCCTCCGTTCGGAGATCTTCGTTTCTCCGAGATTCTGGCTCGATTCGTCGGAGCTCTCGTGAGCGTTCTCGGCCGTCCGATCGACTTCCATTATCGGAGAAGAGAGAGAGATTAGAGAGGGGGGGAAAATGGAGTTTCGGTTTTCGGGCTGACCCGGGAAAGTCCGGGAGTCGGAATTGGGTATTTATAGGGATTTGCTGGAGAGGCGTGGAGGAGGAAGAAGGAGAAGATATTTTTCTCGCAGATGCGTGGGCCCCACTCTGCCGCACTTTTCTTTTTTCTTTTGTTTTTTGAATTCATTAAATTGGTTTTTTGTTAATTATATTACAGATATAAATAAGAATACGATTATATAATTTGCTTTTTAATTTTTTCTTTCCGTTTCATGATTAACTTTTGTCTAATATGGAGTTGTCACGAACGTCCAATTGTTTTGGAGAAAAATTGGAACTGTTTTTAGTCTTTTTTCCTTTTTTTTTTTTCAAGACTCTAGATAAAATATTTTTTTTTCTTTGAAGGAATCTTTTGGACTGAATTTTATTACAATAATCCTATTGTATATATGCATTTCTTTTGAAATTAACTATGAGATTGAGAGAATAAATGAGTAAAATTTGACTATTTATGTTAGTTTTTAATAAGGCCCTCCACGGGCAAGAGGAAATGTTAGGAAGAGAAGGACGAGGTAAAAAATCTCGGACATGACTAAAGCGTTGCGAAGTACCTCGAATGTGATAATGTCATTGCCAATCATCATCCCACGGGTAGAACCTAAGTTGTAGTTTCTACGAAAGTGTCTGATAACTTGTAAGTGAATCTTACCTTCCAAGTGTAAAAACAAGAGAGTCATTCTTATATTCAGATACCCATGTGATTGATAACTCGTCTTAAGATTACATGATCACCTTAAAATGCTTTCTTATCGAGACACTCAACTTTCATGTAACGACAATTTATGTTTTGCCAGTTACATGGGATAGTATACCCATGCATATGGCTCATTTATATTTTTTTAAAAGCCTAACATTTACAAATGCTACCCATTTGATAATCTTTTGTGGTTTTTTTTTAATTAAGTTTATAAACACTATTTTAATTATATAATTTTTGAAATATAAGCCAAATTTTGAAAAATAAATCCAACAGGTTTTTTTTAGTGAAATTTTGTTAAGAATTTAAATACATCTTTAAAAATTGTAAAAAAAATATATGGAAAGAATGATGAGAGAGTTAGCATAACTTTTTAAAGCGTAAAATTAAAAATGAAACATTATCAAAATAGAGTTATAGATATGGCGATTCGAACTTTTAAACTATAATTCTTGTCTTAAAGTAATTGAGTTATATTCAAATCATCTTAATAGAACTCAATTACCCTAAATTGATTTATTGTATGACATAATATTTGCAATAATTAAATCGTTCTTAACTACATCAAAATATATTTTAAATTTATAAATAATATTTCACAACGTGCTTAGAAATATTTTTTAAAAAAACGTTATCCCAATTTTCTTTTCATAATATTAGCATGAAGAATGGAATCACAAGAGAAAAATTTATTAACATATATATTAACAAGTTGAACTTAGATCACATATATCATCCCATTTTTAATCTTAATCTAATAACATAAATTTCTAACTTTTCATTTTGTATTATAATATAAATTTAGCAGTGATTTCCACTTAATGTCTAAACCATTTGTCTTAAATTAAAATAACAAAAACTTCTCACTCCCTCTCAATTTCTCAGATTTATTAATATTATTCGTATGCTTGATATTTTATTAATATTTTTTATCACAATTAAAATTCTTTCCAATATCAATGTCAAACGTCTAAAAGAATATCAAGTCGTAGAAATTAAAAACTTAAAATCTAAACCTGTGGGTTAGATTTAGTTGGGAAATCAGACCATTGAAAAGAAAAATTATTGGAAGAAATCGTCGTAATAAAATTGATAATTTCACACCATTAAATTTATGAGAGAGGAATTATAATAGTTATTAAAAATATGAAGATTTTCGAATGGACAAGCTGCATTTTAGTGGTCTCATTTTATAATTTTTCAATAGAAGAATTGAAAAGTTTTCCCAAAAAACATAATAATAATAATAAAAAAAATCGAAGAATTGAAAATTGAAGGCAATTAAATTCCGCCTTTAGTTGACTTATTTGGAGTGGCGTGCTCCCATGAAAAAACAGCTTATTTACGAAAAAGACATCAGACTGTGAATAAATAAAATGAACCTTTTTTTATATATATTTTAGAAGGAAATTTATATTTTCCTATTTGAATTCAACGATGGAGACTAATTAATTTGTATTCAATTACTCAAATTAAATCTTAAACTTGAATTAGTATTGTATTTTTAATTTTTTGATAGAATTTTATTATATCCGCTCACTAGCTAATTTCAACGAAGTAATGAAAAAAATCTCCCAAAATTCATTAATTTCAATAAAAATCGATAGCATAAAATTAAGTTTGATTCCATCAGTCTCAATTTTTTTTCTTTTTTGACATCTACCAAAATGTGAGATAGCTAAATATACTAAATGATCTCGAAAATATATGGGATAATTCTCGATTGTATCTTTAATGTATTAAATTTTCAATTAAGCTTTTATAGAAATAACACAATATTAAAAAAATATTTCTAAATATAGTGTAAAAAAAAAGAAAGTTAAGTAAAAAACAATACAAAAAAAGGTCATACTTGTACAATATTTGAAAAAAAATAAAAAATAATGACATTTTAAATATGTTCTAGAGTGAAATTTATCTAATTTTTAATCTTAGATAACACAAACTCAATCCTAATAAAATTTTGAACCCGACCTCTTAATTTGTTTTTCTTAAATAACGAACTTTATTTTAAATCTTAATTTCATTTTCGATCGTGACGGGATAATATTTCATAAACAAATGTTCTTTCTTTTTCTAATTAACCTAAACTTAGTTCAATAGATTAAGGTATTTGATTAGAAGTTCGTGAGTTCGAATCTCCATCTCCCATGTTACATTAAAAGAAGTTAGAATGTAAATTTTTTTCACTACTTGGTAACCAAAAATATTATTCTAAAACAAAAGTTTGTTTGAGGATAAAAATAGCTTTGCCACGTGGAGGACAAAGAAAGATCACAAGGTCTTTTAGCCAGTCTTCCCATAACATGTGGCCGATCTTCAACACGACATGCTCAACCGTCAGTCAGATATCCCAATCTATGAATACATAGAGTACTTCACTCTCACATCAGGTTTCATATTCTAACTCAGTTTTATATTAAGGTTGAACTTTTATTTCTCTTGTGCAAGTCCTTCCTCGCCAAACAACACACAAACTCTTCTCAATCAACCAGCTTTGGTCGAGTTTGACCTTGATTGGCTTTTGTTGCACAAACAAAACTTTTAATTTAAATCATCATTAATTTGTTGATGGTTCTCTTTAACTTAATTAGTTTATAAATTTCACGGTGCTTGTTATGCATCATACAATCGTTTCTTTAATAAACCACACACAACATAATTTTAAGACTCTCGAGACGACATAGTTTACCATTAAAATCCTCTTTTATCACCTCATTATTGCATCACCAATACAATTTTTTTAAATTAAAAAAAATATATATATTTTCTATATATATACTTGTAGAGTGGTATCATTATTATTATTTTTTTTTTCCTCGAGAGAAAGTCATCTGGGGCACGTGCTTGTTTGATACTCGAAATTTTCCAACACCAAGAGGGAAGCTTCTTTCCTTGACTCTCCCTCCGCGAATACTAAGATAATTCCACCCTACAGTGCAAAAGTCATAAATCAATGCCCAATTACGTACTGCCACGACATAATACGTTTGACTCGCAGCCAATAGCGATCGCTCTGTTCCCACCGTGAATACGATGTTTTTGTTTCTTTATCCTCCCAGGTCTCACCTCTTCACAATTATACGCTCAATTATAATTTTTTTTTTCAAAGGAAATTTTTTTTTTATTATAATTATTTTTTGGCTCGGCTCCAAAATTTGTAGTAAGATATTTTAATATTCTTTCTGTTGAGAATATAAGATATTAATTACCTAAGTTGACTGTCCAATTCTCTATCTTTTATATTTATTGTACTAAAAAATGATATTTTTAATTGGTTGGGATCGTGACCAACTAAATAAGAATAGGAATTAAATATACTTAGTATTACTTTTAGTATTACTTTTATGATATTGAATACTTTTTTTTTTGTTTTCCTCCACAATTTTCATCATCCATAATGAATAATTTCTTTAAATTTTTGTACTCTTTTTTTTCTTGACTTATAAAATGGATTGACAAATTTAAATGTAGTAATTCCCCTTTTTCCTTTGTTGGGTATTAATAATATTGAATCAATTATAAATAATCCATAATTCACAAAGAAAAATATTAGTTATATGTAAAAAAGTATATATATATATATATAATCATAATTATTAATGTATTTCCTTTTTATTTTTCTTCAATTTTACTAAGTTTTCTAGGGAAGAAAAACAAAATTTTCAAATAAAAAATGGAGCTTGGTGTTGGCCTTATAATGTGTAAAAGAAGTGTGATATTAGTCCCATTGGGAGCTGCTTTTAGACTCAACTTGATCTGCCAAAGACTTTAAATTTTCAACTCTTTAGTTCAATTTTTGCCCAATTCAATGATGCATAAGTACTAAAAATATCTTCTTCTTCTTTTTTTCTTTTTAATTTGTGTGAAAGCTTTTTTTTTTTCCTTTTCTTTTGTCTTGTGAACATTTTATTTTGCAAGTAAGAGACCTATCTATCTAATTTGTAAGCGCTCCCATCCTTTTCTTAAATTGAAATAAAAAAAAATTTAATATTTATAGGCTATATATTATTTATATTAATCTAGCCCTTATATTTTTAACCTTTAAGGTTGTTTTTTTCTTCTCTCGTATCCAGTATTTTCAAGTACTTCATAATAGTATGATATTATTTACTTTGAGCATCATCTTAATGATTTGCTTTTGATTTCATCCAAAATATCTTTATAACAGTGGAGATAATTTTTCTCACCTATATACCAAAAGTCACTTCCTTAATTCCCTAGCCAATATGATACTTTGTTTGCATCCTTGCAATCTTAAAAATCGTCATTATGAAAATGGTTTTAAGATTTAGTGGGATTTCTTATATACCTAATCAAAAGTGTTTATACCTACAAAAATTGAGTCGTTACATAATATAAATCGATATATAATTTTGATGAGATTTTTCACGATAAGGACTAAATTGTTATCCATTGAAAAATACAAGGACTAAATCGTTACAAAAAAAAATTCAAGGACTAAATCGTTACTTCAAGGAAATTACATGGATCAAAAGTATAACTCACAACCTGTTGCTTAGAAGTATATGTCAATTACAACTGAGCTATGTTCGTTTTGGCAAACATCTCTATTATTAATAAGGCCGGAAGGAGCAACATGAATCATAAAAGGGATCAATTGAGACAAAATATATATAAGATCTTGTACCAGTAAGCTTTAAATTACTCATTTATTTAATCATCATTTTGCTTGCATCTTACAAAATGTAAAGCTTTTCTACTCTTTAAATACACAATATATGCCAATTGATCAAACCCATTTTACCTAAAGCTCATATGTCATTCCCACTTTGAGCAAATTTTTGTTAGGAATGTCAAAAACTTTGTCACTTTGTCTCAAATTGTTCTTCAAGAAATTGTAAGCATAGTCTATCAAAACCCTCTTCCAAATGTTGGATCCTTCCCTAGCAACAATTTCACTTTCTCCAACCAAGTGAACGACGCCGTTTTCCCATGCCTTATCCACTTCCTCAATGTCTCTCTTCAATGCCACTTCTCTAATTTTTTGGTTCTCTTCCTCGACCCCATTCTCATCTTCCTCCTCATCATCCACGTTGGAACAACCCCAAATATCATCCCTCAAAAAACCCTTCAATCTTTCCACCAAACTCCTCTCGAACGACTCTCGCTCGTTGCGGCCGTCCGTGTAGCCATATCGCACAACGCATCGAAAAATATTAAGTTCTCTCGGCTCGACTCGACGAAACAGAAACCGCTCTTCGGATGAGACCTTGCTTATAGGCAACCATTTGATCGAGACGAAGATGAGGACCTGATGAAGGGCAGGCACATTGGCCATGTAAAGCTTGAAAATGGGGGGAATCCCTTGCACAAGCTCAGAGTAGAAAATGGCAAGCCCTGTAACCCCACAAGGCTTCGCACTCGAAACAATTTCCTTGAGTTGTTCAGAAGAGATCTTGTTTTCAAGCTCGTAGTAGTACTTTTTCCTGTACACAGAGTTCCAAGTGTACATTATGGCCATAAGTGCAAAGGCAAAAGCCAGCGGAAGGTATCCACCTTGGTCAAACTTGTAAAGAACTGAACTCAAGTACAAAAGCTCCACAGAACCAATGACAACAACGTAAAAGATTATCAAAACCATGTGGGTTTTCCATATCATGATCATGATCAGTACTAAGAACGAGGATGTAAGAGTCATTACGAACACGACAGCTATACCTGGACAAAGATGAAAGATCCGTCCATAAATTACTTATGAACTCAAAAGCTTACCAATAAAGTTACGAGAGAGTGTTAGTTACCATAAGCATTGCCTATCTTCTCAGTCTCCTTGAAGCCTATAGTGACAGCCAAACAAGCAAGCATGAGGAGAAAGTTAACTTCAGGGATGTAAACTTGGCCCTCATATTTGGCAGAGGTATGCACAATTTTGACTCTTGGGAAACACCCAAGTGAAAGAGATTGCTGAATTACCGAGAATGTCCCTGAAATCATAGCTTGGCTTGCTATAATGGCTGATAGTACAGCCACCACAAACATTGGCCAGTACAAAGGACCTGCATCATCATGATCACCAATGCCAAATTTAATTTTATTTCTAAACATTGCCTTCTAATATCAAATTATGAGAGATATCAGAATTTTTAATTATTTCTTTCTTCCCCTTTTAAGTTGATGTTGAATTTAGGCATCTCGTCTAGTGTCAGTGTCATGATAAGGGTGTTCGTAGATTGGGTTGGTTGGACTACAAGATGTTCTTACTGACCCAAAGCGGCCAATGTTTTTCAATCTAAAAAAAAAACACCACGAATCGAGATTACCTAACTCGGGTTTCAACAACGTCTCATTTCTCGACCCAAATCGAACATGAACTACACAAAATCTCGATTTTTCTCGAAACATAATCCCACAATAAAATTAAGATAATAGAGTTGAGTTTTAACCTGGAATGGATTTGAAGAAGGTGTCTCCAACATCATGAATGTGGGCACGAAGGAAGGAGGCCTGTCCTGTGTAAGCAAGCAATAATGCTGGGTACGTAACACAACACATACTTATTTGTATTGATCTCACTGTGAAATGCCCAACATCAGCAAATAATGCTTCTGTCCCTGCCATTTTTTTCAAAAAAAAAAAAAAAAAAAAAAAAAGTGATTGCTCAGGATTAATGCCGTGTGGCTTACCCTCAATGGATCTCTATAATAACTAATGCGTTAAGTGACCAGTGTACAACTCGAACACAAAACCTGATAGTTGGTAATACCACAAGCCTCATTTCTTTGACACTACATCCATCTCGAGGGGTGCCAATTTATAAAAATTATTCTAATATAATTTAAACTACTTGTAGGCCTCGTTCGATAATCATTTTGTTTTGGTTTTCTGTGTTTGAATATTAACCCTCTTACCATCATTAAGCTTCCACCTGTATACATATTCCCTTAGTTTCGTATCAACATTTTAAAAACATATTCAAAATTCAAAATATATATATATATATATATATAATATTTTGTGACAAAACAAGCATAATCTTTTAAAACCTCCTGTCACATAGGCACTGTTACTAACTCGAAATTGGGGACTCGATTGAAAATTTTTTAAATATAAAAGGGATAAAATGAACACAATAATGCCTAAACAAAAATAGATTAACAAATACTAAAGGGTTAATTAATTTACCTGTTATGGAGAGAACAATTCCACCAAGAGAAATCCAAGCTTGGGTCTTGTTTCTTGTGAAATATTGAATTATGTATTTAGGGTTTACAGCTCTGATGACTGAGGGATCAAACTTCACAAAATTATAGAAGCCAATTGCAGCTATGAAACTGAACCAAATGCATATAATTGGGGCAAAAGTGTACCCAACTTTGTCTGTTCCAAATCTTTGAGCCATGAAAAGGCACACCAAGATCCCTGCTGATATCCCCACAATTGTATCTGTTTCACAAATTTTCAAACTTTCCCATCAAAATTTCGTAGTGATTTTGGGAAACCGAAAAAAAATTTAGTAGTGATTTTGGAAACCCGTTTTCGGTTTCGGTATACAGCTCGTTTGGTCACCGGTAATGTTCTCATTTTTTGTTTCTTCGATTTCGTGTTTCTTATTTTCAGTTGTTTGGAAGAGAACAAATATGAAAATATTCTTGGTTACTCTTTATTTCTCTTTTTTAGTTTTACACCCTATGGTTGAAATTTTAGTTATTTTATCAGAATATTATAAAGTGGAACTAAGAACTTAAGACGTTTTAATTAGTTTTTGTTTTTAAAAATGGAGGCTTGTTTTGTTTTCAATATTTTTTAATACTTAACTAATTTATAAAATAATTTTGAGAATGCTTTTGAAAACATGGAATAAAAAATAATAATAATATGGCATATATATACGTAGAAATATAGAAAAGAAAAATGAAAACATTACACTACTCGTAAACGTAAGAATCTTAATTTGTAAAAGAATAAAAATTAAAAATTAAAAATTAAGAGTATTAATTATTTAAGTGCATCTACTTTACTCTAATTAATTTAATTCTCAAATTATATTTCGAAGTATGACTGCATTTAATAAATAAAAAGACCAAAAGGGATAAAATGGGACCCATTATTTACTAAGATTAATCAAATCATTAAATTGATTGACATTTTTGTTTGTATTTAATGAAAGATTCCCATTGGATGTGAGTCAAAATAGAATAACACAACTATTAATAGTAAATTTTCTCTCTTCAAGAAGTATTAAAAAAAAAAGATCTTGTTAAGAATTAAGATTAGACTTACGTAAATATTTTTGTCTTTTTTTTTTTGTTTTTTTTTTGTTTTTTTAAAGGAATAATTTGGTCTTCAATTCATAGAAAAGTTTGATTAATTTGACCTCCTAAATAAAAAATATCTGTATGGTAATAATAGACACATTTTCGAAAAACAAAATTGAAGAAAATTGGAAAAATTTTAGCTACTATATTACAATTTCGAAACTCTAATTAAAATTTTTAAAACTGAAAAAGGACTAAAAACTAATTTTGAGTTCAAAAAATGTTATAATTTACTCTAATATCAAGTGGTCTCGATACTTTTAAAAGGTTTATCCAACCTTTAAATTAAAATTTACCAAACTTCTTTCATATTTGTACATAATAAAGTATTATTTAATATTTTTTATTAACAACAAAAACATCTGGTAAGTTTTATGCAAACAATAAACATGTTAAAAGGAAAAGAAAAAAAAAGCAAACAATAAAAAATAATAATGGAACTTTTAAAACTACCAAATTGAAATTAAATTAAAATGGGTATAATTGCATACCTTGTGTTATTGAAGATGCAGCTCTCTTAATACCTCCAACAGCTGATAAAACTGCAATAATTAATTTACAAAAATTTAATTGCATAAAATGACAAAACTCTTTCATATTTACACTTATTGCCAATTCTACTTCTTCTGTTTTTTTTTTGGGTCAAAATTTGCTGCAAAATAATTCCAANTCTCTTAAAGGAGGAAATGGAATTTGTAATGAAACTTAAAATAAAAAAAAAAAATCCATGAGAATCTTAAGATTCTTGCAAATTACCCCTTTAATTTGCAATAAATTAAACAAATTGTGTCCCTCTAATTTTGGACTTGGGGAAAATTTCCAAAAATTATACCATTTTATTCGATTCGGTGACATGACTTACAAACTTATAGCTATGACTTGTGAGATTGTTCCTTACCAATTCCAAGATCGTTCTCATCTTGTATTGGAAATTCGATTATTGAACTAGTACCCTATTTCAACACGTTGAAAAAGAAAAAAGTTGAATTTTTGTTTACAAGTTTAGAATTTAACTTCGTAGGTACCAGTATTTTCCTAGACTTTTTAGGTACTATTAAGACAAAATTAATCACAGGCTTTTATTCTAATTAAAATTTGCAAAGTAATAAAAAAATTGATTTTTATATGACAATAAGAAATTAGACTTCTAGTAGGTAGGAAAAATTAACCAATATTTTTATAAAAATATGATATTTGAAAAAAATTCAAGTTGATGTATTCATTCTTCTATATAAAAAATAAAAATTAGACTCCGAATATACTGGGGAAAAAAACAAAAGTATTTTATAAACATGACATCAATTCTTTGAAAAAGAAACAGAAACAAAAAGAAAAAGAAAAAAAAAGGGGCATCAATTGGTCAGAAAGAGCTGTTTTGAATTTTGTTGGGACTGGGAAGCAACCTTTTCTAATTTCCAAATATCCTATATTTTATTTTATTTTTCAAACAAAAATATTGACCCACATCAATTTGAAAAACACAAAACAAAAAATGAAAGTAATTTCTAATTTTGGTAAAAATAAAACTACTTGGTTGTTACTTACCACTATTAAAAAATTAGCGGTTATTTATTTTATTTTATACATTCGTTCTTGAACTATAAGTCAAAATTCACCTAAATTTTATCCTTGTATTAAATATTATAAAACAGTTATTAATTTACCAGAAATGCAAGGAGTGAGAATGCCATCGCCAATGACCATAGAAGTTCCGAGCATGGTGGCAAACAGTAAGAAGAGCTTGGCGAAGCGACTGTTCTCGAGCTGTGACTTTAACTTCGACGCCCGCCGCATCCGGTTGTTCGGAGTCTCCAACCGGTAGTTAGAAACCTCTCGATCCTCGGCCTGTTGGCTAGGTATTAGCCCTATTCTTGCATATCGGCAAAGTAGAGAATACAGTGCAAACGTTCCTCCTATGTATTTCAAAATCCCAAAAAAGAAAGAAAAAAACGTTGAATTATATATTTGCTCTTATATACTTTCTAACGTTATACAAGAGCTTGTTTGGTAATATTCTCGTTTCTCGTTTCTTGTTTCTATTTTCTAATGTTTTGAGAAATACGATTTATCTTGTTCATCAATTTTAGTAAGAAATATTTTCAAACTTGTGAAGATGTTTGGTAAACAAAAAGAATGTAGGGCCGTCTAGTAACTTGTTTTTGCTGGTTTCCAGAATTTCAATATAATTTTATAAATAGTTGTTAAATGCTTAGTTTTCTTAATAAAATTTGAAATAAGAAACGAAAATATTACCAAAGGTTCCTAGTTGTATGTTTCTACTTTCTTGTTCTCGTTTTCAATTTTTTTAAAATATAAAATAAAAGCTTTATTTTTACATTCTTGACTTATAAAATACATGTATAAAAACATTAAAAAAATAAATATGAGATTAAAAAATTTGAATCTTTAATATAAAAAAGTTTTTCGTTTTTTAATTTAAAATATGAGAAAAGGAGAAATAAGAAAGAGGGGTCAAATACGTTTCTCTTTCTTAAAAAAAAAGGTTAAAAATAATAGAAAATAATTACCACATGTATATTTCTTTTTATTAAAAAGGAGGAAAAAATCCGACCAGAAACAAAAAAATAAAATAAAAAAATATATATGTCAAACGATAATTATCATATATTTCAAATTAATAAGGAAGGGAAATATAAGGATTTTTCTAATTTATAGAAAGATATAAAGAGAAAATATTATCATTAACGGAGAAAAATAAAAGTATTTTCTCTTTCGAATTTTAATTGTGAAGAAAGAGAAAGAGGTCAATTAGACACATCTAGACTGCATGCACGCCACGTGGACTGCAAGGTGGACTGCTTGATTACCAATACTCTTGACCAGTCTTACCAATAAGAAATTTATTGAATTTTTTTTAATAATTGATAATTGTTAATTGATATATCGATTTTTGAAGCACTATTAATTATGTACACCTTTTGTTGTATACTTCTAAAGTTTTAATTTTTTAATGATCTCCATCATTAATAGTGTTAAAAGAATTATAAACCACTTCAATAACCTATATTATAATTTCAATTTGACTTTAGTGTTTATTTCATTTTTTATCTTTCAACTTAGTTTTGGAGCTAAATGCAAAATGGTATAACTTTATATATGTATAATCTTTTCGTCCTAAAAATTTTAATTCTCAAGTTATCCATTAATTAGGTCTATTTTAAAATCCTGATTGATTTTGTTTAGAAAAAAAAATATTGAAAGTAGAATCAAAATCATATATATAAATACTCACCTAAATAAGTAGTAAGTAGTAGATTAGATATCAAATTTCTAAATGAATCTAAATAACTAAAATAATTTTAAAGAAGTTTAAAAACAACTAAACCTAAACCGCCAAAGCCAGCATAGCTCAGCAATAATTAACATATACCTACTAGAAAAACAATTATACCTAAACTTGGTGATTAAGGTATCTACTCATTTTTCTGAAGTTAGAGATTCAAATCATCATACTTCACATTAAATAAATCGAACATTTTGAAAATTTTAAGAATTCAAACTACTTTTTTTTTTTTTTGAAGGAGGATGAGGTGAAAATTGATTTAATGTTTTTATTAATTTATTATATTTGAGAATTTGTAGAGGCGTCCATGGGTAAAAGGGTGAAAAAAATTTGGTCCAAAGCCTTGGAATTCAAACTGTTCACGTTTAGTACAGGACAGACTCATTTATGTTGGCAACATTAAATATGGTAATTCTTTCCACACAAAAACAGAAATAGCATATAATAAATATATATATTTTTTCAAATATAGCACACATATTTTTAATATATTTATTTTAGTATTTGTATTTTTAAAAATTATCATTTTAATCTCTATTTTTAAAATTTTAATACAAATTCTACACATAATAGAGATCATTTAATATAAAGTCATAGTTACTGATATAGATTGGGAATAAAAATTAAATTAAGGGATAAATTAAAATAATAACTTTTTAAAGATAAAAATTCAAACCAACGTTTTGAGAGTACATAGACTATTAATTATTAAAATAAATTAAATAAAGTTAAACTACATGAACTATTCTAACTATAAAAAATCATGTAAAATAGAATTGGATAATTGACCCATTTTTCAGAAATTAAAAAATATATATATTGAATTTGCTCTTCCTTCCAAAATTATAGAATTTAAAATGTAAAATAGGAGATATTTTGGTTCCACGTTTAAATTTTGCTTAAATTACCATAAATTTACATAAATAACATATAATTATTATATGTATTTTAAAATAGAAACATAAATGAAAGAAGAAAATATGACATTTACGGTGAATTAATTATTTGAAGAAAAAATAAATAAAAAAATGAAATTAGCGTACCGTCGCCATTGTCGTTGGCCTGCAAGACGATGAAGACATACTTAAGCAGAGGAATGAAGGTGAGAGTATAATAAATCAACGAGAGAACCCCCAAAACGTCGTCGTCGTGCTTTATCCCCGCCGGAAAACTGCTCGGAAACACGTACAACGGCGACGTTCCAATGTCTCCGTACACTATTCCGATGCTCTGAAACGCCAGCTGCAGCGTCACCCACCACCCCACCGCCGCCTACAATAATACAATACTATAATTTCAAATTCTAAAATTTTTTTTTTCTTTTTATTATTATTTGATAAAACTTTTTTTTTAATTTGAGTACCTTGGAGGAGCGATGGAGGTTGGTGGCCTCGATGTCTAGAGAGTCGAAACGGCGTAGTTTCGGCCATGAAAGGTTCTTCTTGGGGCTGTTGCTGATGGGTTGGTGATTATGTATTTCTACTTCTGCAGCCATTTTTCAATCTTTGGAGAGAGAGAAAGGAAGAGGAAGAGGAAGTTTTCAGGGTATGGGGTTGATTTTAATTCTGGTGTTATTTATAGATGAAAAACAAAATGGTTCGAGAAAAATTGGTTTTTTGGTTTTTTTTTTTCCTTTCGGTCCGGGTTATTTAACTGGAATTAGGACCAGAATATTATTTCTTTTGATGTTGTTTACTAAAAAAAAATTTTAAAATTTATTACATAAATAAATTAATTGATGTTTTAGTAAAATGGACGAAAAAAGCGTGGAAAATGACATTGCGAATGTCCAGGACGGACATAACTTTTTAACTAACACTAGATCACCGGAAGACACCTTAAGACCAGAGCATGTCATGAAAGAAGCACACTGCGCGTGCTTCGACGACCATGTTTCTGGAACATAGTTGAATGTAGGTATCATGAATACGAGGTGCAGGATACCAGGTCGAGAAACTCAGACAACCACTCATTTATGTGTTGATTGCCAGTGACCCAATCGAAATAAAAATTAGATATATATAATAATTATTGGTATATGTCTTTTTTTTATTTATAACCAATTACGAATATATTTCTAAAAGTGGGGATGGAATCTTAAACTAGAAGAAGGTAATAAATGTTGTACTTGGATGATTGATAAGAAAAATATGGTTAAATTCTTTATTTATCCTATATTTTGTCCTATATTTTAAATAATTAATGTTTTTTTTATTTATAAATGGCAAGTCAACTTAAAAGTTTGACTAATTATGGAGAGAAATTGTGTAAGACGATTTTACGGTTCTAAAATTATGATCATATGGTCCTCTTTCTCATCATTTTTACATTTCTTTTTCTTACAATTGATACACACACAAAAAAAAAGGTTTTAATTTCTAGATAAAAACTATTGTAGTTTATATAATATTTTCAAAAACTATGATAATTATAAAAAATAATAATAATTTTAAAAAGTATTATTCCCAAGCAATATAAATGATACCCAAAACCATTGGAGGAGTTGAAGAGAATTTGATGAAAATGTTTGGTCTTTTTGGAGTTTGGTTCAAAAGAATGATCAAATTTTGTTTCCAAAACTTTGGAGTCTTTTGCCTTTTTCTTTTCTTCCTTTTCCAAAATCTTGACTTTCAAACCCTTCAATATCGACCACAAGTTACAAAAAAACGACCCGTTGAACTTAGTCATTAATAATGTTTGTATATTTTTTATAATATCATAGAAAATATTATAATCTATAACTCATAATATAACTCATAAGAAAAGATAGTGTTGTCAACTCGAGTCTGGCTCAACTGATTATGACATATATCTCAGACAAAAAGTCATGTATTCAAACTCTCATCCTACCTCGACATGGTGTAATAGAAAAAGAAAGAAAAAAGATATTGTCGATGTCGTTCAATTGAAATTATGCTTCTTTTACGTATGTGTTGTCTCTTTCCATTCTTCCGTAGTTTATTGAGATTTTATTTGAGAAAAAAAACTTAAGTTATATCATTATTATTATTTATTTAGATTACAATGATTAGAAAGATTTGACAAGCACGGGAGTGAGATTAGAAAACTTTTCAATGATTAATAAGTAATAAATTTTGTTGGGATACTTAGTTTTGAGCTTATGGTATAATATTGAAACCGCTCTTCAACCACCAACCTACCACGCCTACAAATCTCACGAATCTTGTGGCGTTTTAAGTGGATGACAAGTGAGGCCCACCAATCCATGTCTATAAATATAAAGACAAACTTTGATTGCTCGTCCTCAAACTAATAGCTCGAAGATTCACCGACTTGAACGTCAGGGTTTTTTTCTCTGTTTGCAAGTTCTCAGGTCCTTCTTGAATGATTAAAATTTAGCATAAACAAATTTATCACATTATAAGAGTATAAAGTCTTTCTGAAGGGGAAAAAAATAAAAAATCATCTTGCACGTGGGATTGGAACATGTTTGAAAGTTGTTATTTTCAAAGTTTGCACAAGGGAATATTCGAACATGTTTAATTTAAATATTGTTGTCATTTTCAAATTTATTTTACGTTTTTTAATTTACCTTTCGAGAACGGTAGGTTTCTAATTTCTTTACAAAAAAAAATATATAAAATTTTATAAGGAACATTCCAAAGATAATGGATACAGTGTAACATTTCAATTAAATATTATTCAAATTTTAAAACTTTTTTTTAGTACAACAAAGATGGAAATAGAAGATTGAATATCGACCATTAGAAGGAGAAAGATACACGAATCGCTAAGCTAAGCAAAGCTCACATGGGCAAATTTTAAACCTTAAAATAATAAGACGTTCTTTTTCTTTTTCTTTTTTAATTCAACAAAATGTGAAGATGGGAGATTGAATCGCTGACCTCTAATGAAGAAGCAATATGTCTTAATCGTGCTAGAGTGATGTTCATGTTAGCAAAATAATGAGATATTCAAAACATGTGTTACAAATTGTTCTAAATCTCGTTTCGAGAAACATAACCCTTTGGTAACTGTTTTTGTTTCTCAAAATATATTTTATTGATGTTTTTCATATTTTGTCAACTTTTTTTCGATAATATTAAAATGTCGATTCACTCCTCATGTAAATGAATCCATGGACATACGAAAATTTTGCTACGTCAATTACGTAATTAATCTTTAAACACAGGAAAATTAGAGACTATTTCAAGGTAAACTGGTTAGTCTTTCGAGACTTGTATTTAGTTTCTGCATCTCACTCCACTTAATAATTTCCTCTTCCTCAGCCATCAAACCGTAGTTAATTCTAACAATAACATAAAAAAAGAGACTCCTTTCGAGCCATAAAACCGACCAAATTTGTCAAAAGTTAGGCAAACAAATTTTCATCGAAGAAGAAAAATAAAGGGCAAAATGGTTCATTTCAACATATATTCTGTCAAGAAATTCTACAAGTGTGAAACCATTTATTCTTGCCATTTTTGACACAAGCAAACACAGTTGGATCGTATTCTTAATTATCAATATCTTTGCTTTTGTAGCAACAAATTGAACAATCTTAAAGAAATAATACAAGAAAGAAAATAAAATCATCCCTTAGACCTTTCTGATTGGCATTATTTCCACTAAATTTGGTAAACATGGAGAAAAATAGAAAGTCTAAGATCAAGATGTTTAATTATATTTAGATGTTCATAGAATGAGAGTGAGTTTCATATATTCAAAAATGAAAAGAGCTTCATTAATTTTGCGTTTACTAGTTTATAATACAACATTATAGAGGATTTACAAAATTTGCACCATGGTAGAGGCAAAATTTTGGTGCATGAACTTGTAAAGTGGTGAATGAAATCTTACAAAATAGCAGGCTGATATCAAGTGGATTGCAGATACAAGGGTTACCTGTTACAAGGATGAAACAACAAAATGACACCAAGATTGACCTAGGCTTTTGGATTACTTCTGACCTTGTCAAATATGGGATTCTCAAGAATTTCCCTTGCTGAAGGTCGTCGTACAGGGTCGGGATCCACCATGGCCTGTTGGAGTTATCGATTAATCATAAAAGGTGGAAAGTGTATGGTCATACAAAGTAATGTGGTAAATAGTGAAAATTTTCTCATGGTCATACAAAGTCAATCTGACATCCAATATTCAAATCAGAGATAAGTTTTTCCTGTTCAGATACAAACATTTTCTATATTGAGATTTACTTCCTTTGCATTGTGTTCATGACCCACTCTAGTAATCTTCGGGAAGATATCACCCTTCCAAAGCTAGTTCCAAGAGCCCTTACAGACTTTAAAGTATAAAGTTTACTACTTAAAGAACCAACTTGAGTATAGCTCAACTGATTAAAGTATATATCCTCAATCAAAAGGAGAAAGGTTCAAATCCCCACCCCATATGTTATCGCACTCAAAAAAAGGCTTACTGATTAAGAGCTCGAACAAACAGAGAAACTTGGAATTATGCTGAACTTCTGAAATCAGATTCTCAACAAAAATATTCCTACCAATAAAGGAGTGGATGGAAGCAACAAGCTAGCAGTATATAAACGTAGAATAGACAGCTAAAAGAAAATCTAAAATTAGTTAATTCTGATAGGCATACGTCAAGTTTATTTATCTCATCTTTCAAAACCACAACATAGAATTGTATATTAAGACGGTTCAAACAATCAATCAAATATTCCTTCTGGAAAACATACTGTTATTTGCAGAAAAAGAAATCTGAAAAAGATTGAAAAATGAAAAGAACATTTGTCATCCAAATATATACACATCATAGGCTCACATAATTTGGAGACATCAGCATAATAAAATCTTACATTCTAATGAAATGTAAAATATGTGGGAACGAAAATAAGGAGAGAACAAAAGAAAAACATAAGTATTCAGTACTCGTACATACCCTGATTAAGTTTTGAAATTGCAATGAATGACCAGGAAGAAGTGGCAATTTTCCCTCCTTAAGATTCATGAAATGTGCTTCTGTCAATGTCGATCCTCTCACAATCTCATAAATAGAAGCTCCCAAGGAGAATATATCAACTTTGTCAAGATAATCATATCTATCATTTAGAATTTCTTGAGGCATATAGCGTGCATCGCCCTCCTCAATTGGTAGGCTATTATCAAGAAGAGTTGCACATCCAAAATCACCAAGTTTATAGAAACCATCTTTGACATAAATATTGTCAGGTTTCACATCTAAATGAGCTATTCCTTTCTCGTGCACAAACAGCAATGCTTTTGAAATCTGTTCACAGTTTTTTTGTCAGCAAAGAAACAGAAATTTAAAAAATCCCGAGTTCTAAAACTTGAAAAGATGATACTATATCAAATATTAAAGCCACATAGGGATTTAAATGGATTAAGATAGAACATTAGTAGATAATTTACACCAAGCATTCCCGATCATTACTTCTCAAGTGGAAAGTTTACTTAAAAGTAACATATCAAATAAATTCCAGAGATAACTAAATTTACTCTTCAAAGCAGCCAATCAAGTGTAAAAGTAAATAAAAATTCAGGATAGGACAGAAACTCACTTGATGCAAGGCTCTCAGCGCATCTGTCTCAGAGAATGGGTGAGAATACCTGCCAATGGACAAGCTACAATCACAGAGCTCCATTTGAATGTAGAGTTGCTCATTTTCATACCATGATGAGTAGTATCCAACAATGTTTTCATGAGATCCTACATGTTCAACAGAGAACAATCAAGAAAAGATAAAAGTTGCTCCAGAGAAAACATAATAATTACAATAATATAGTAAAACAAAAACAAAATCATATCTAAATAAATTTACTAACCCAAAGCTGCCAAAGCTTGAACTTCCATCACAGCTCTTCTCCTGCAAAGGGAAGGAGAAACTTCTAATATAATACACATTTCCCGGTGTTTATACGTTGAACGTATACAGGTTACAGACACAAACAGTAAAATAATTAACCTTTCTATGTCTTGATGCAACTGCCTTGTGCTTTGTTTGACAGCGTACAAGCAACCATCAATTCTCTTTAATACTTTGAAGACACGGCTAAAATTTCCAGTCCCTATTTGCTGGAAATTAAATGAGGTTAACTACAAAATTTGACAGCCAGAAATATGAATACAAAATCTCAATCGCTATCTACAGAAGCTTGCAAACTAAGCAGATGTTTCTGGATACCTTTATCTCCTGGAAATCAGTATGATATCTTGAAAGGCCATCTCCACTAAACAGTGCGGGAAAAAATCCTATACAAAATTGAAACCAAGAAACTAATTCCCACAGCAGAAAAGAAATCCATTACCATAACAAAAGATGATTTCAAAAGATAATCTATTATTTGGATTGTACCTGCACATTTAGTTCGTTGATTACCAAATGGGTCTACACCTATGTCTGAAGCATCTTTCAAGTATGGGTTCTTCATGCAAGGAGGAGGCATAACTCGACAACGTAGAGCAACTGCAGATTGAGAAACATAGTTTTGTTTCTTCGGCATTGCCATTGTCTCTTTCTCCATATCCACATCATCTGTTTCAAAAGTGTCATTTCCAAGCTCCACTACTTCTTGACGGCCAGACAAGCTTGGGCTCAGAGGATGTACCAAAACACTGTCTGTGACAACAAGGATATTAAATGAAGAAAAGAATTATGTTATATCACTTAACAACAAATATCGCTAATATTGAATAGAAATATGTGGATGTCAAATTTTGATTTCAGACCAATGTATATCTTATATTCCACATTGACAAATGACTCAGCACCAATCAACATTTGATGTAAATGATTAACTATATACATTATTGATTTGAAAAGTTCAGCTTCAGCATGATTACAATTGAGTGCATGCCCCTGAATTAATCCAAGATACATAGCAAATCAGTGTAATGCATGTGATCGTGATCCTCTGATCACTATTCTCTTCTATCAGTAGCACTCAATGGTTAATTAGCTCAGTCAGATAAAAGTTTAAGATCCACACTGTTACCAACGTACCATGTATTTTTCTCTTGGTTTTAACAGTAGTAATCTTCTCTGGAGATTTGGGGCAAGGAATGTTTTCCTGCCAAGACAAGACACCCAGAAAAATTAGGGAATTGGCTTTTTATTCTGAAAAAAACCCTTGTTTTTTGGCCTGGATAGCTTTCCCCATTAACTGCTCACCTTGTTGCAATCCACACCATTCAACAGATTTTGATTGTCCGGGGTTATATAATCAGGGGTGCTGCAATAAACATCCACAACCCAAAGTTAAACGCCAAAAATAGTAATTCAGCCAGTCACAGTGCAGCCTTCGATCTCGCGAGCTATCCTTTAGCAGTAATGCATACCACAATCTCAATGTCAACAAGCACAGTAATTTCTAGACAGTGTTAAACGATTAGAAAATCATCTACGCTACCTATCCTGTATATTGAGTTTATTTTGAACGGGGAATGACTTCTATCTCGTAGCTATTAAGCAACTTAAACGACGGTGAGCCGACAAATAAACATCAGCTATTCAGCTCAAATTAACTGATAAACGAAAAATAATAGAAATTAAGCATGTACTACATAATCACAAGAAATGACTTCCACTTCGCAATGCTATTGAGCTCAACCAAATACTCGTAAACGAAAAAGGAATTTAAAGAAGAACCTACCAGAAGAAGTCCTGGCTAAGAATGAAATCTCTGTCCTCCAAGTTAGGATGATCGGGAGCAGCAACGGCACGCGGAGACGATGAAGGCAGAGCGTCGGAAGCGTCGACGTCGGCCATGGGCGGTGCTTCAGATGCGGCGGCGGAAGATGAGTGGTGGAGATTGAGAGGAACGAGCGATACCT